>MVAQ01000120.1:0-61491 GCA_014825775.1 Krasilnikovozyma curviuscula | reverse complement strand
CTTTATCACCGCCATTTCTCAGTCGGGATCCTTCTTGGATGGAGGTGCCAATCACATCCTTCAACAAGCTGCTCTTCCACTCTTGGAACCATCTCGCGTCCGACAAGACATTGTGGGTTAACATTTTTATCTATTATTATTTTGAGTCTGATCTAATGTCGTTGCCCTATGGCCGATTGCGTAGCTTGCCCTCCAAAACTGTTTCAAGGCCAAGAGAGATTACGTCTTGAAGCGTTTGGAAGATTGCGGCTTACCGGTCACTGTCCCACCTACCTCTACCTTCTATATCTGGCTGGATCTCAAATCGCTTCCAGCACCATTGGACAATGGTCTCGCCTTCTTCGAAGAACTTCTCAAAGAGAAAACTATCGTACGTAATAACTCTCAAATTGCCTCAGGAATACTTCTGACTTTGTCCTGTCTCTTTCTTAGTGTGTTCCTGGTATCTTCTTTGACGTCAATCCATCCAAGAGACGTGACTTGTTTAAGTCTCCGTGTCACCATTTCGTTAGGCTGTCGTACGGCCCACCAATGGAGCAACTCGAGAAAGGATTGGACGCTATCGAGCGCTTAGTCTCTAAGGCTAGAGAAGGTACCCACCAGTCTGGAGATTTGATTCCTCACTAGAGGTACATCAAAGAGACGTTGCGCTCGAGGTCGCAATGTTGTGATGATTGATGGAAGCAACTTGACGAAAAATGTAGAAAATTAGTTTGTGTGATTATATAGATGTCCACTTTCTGTATCATCCATTTAGTACGCCTGAGCTTTTCGTGACCTGCTCACAGCCTTGTCGTTCCTACCCGATCGTATGGCGATACTCAATTAGACCAGGGATTCAGATCGCCACCAGTGGATGTGAACTAGGACATTCAGTGCAACGGTAATGCAGTCGGCACTGCTACTAGTTCGAATTACAAGTATAATGCAGATTGTAGAATATCAGATAGCCAAAGGCTACAGCCGAAGACTGGTACGCGCATCCCAATATTGGCGTTCCATTTTAGGTCGACTTGCTTGCCCTTCTTCACTTTCATGACTGTAGTCTCACACCTTGAATATTATTGGGTATACGTTGTAGTTAGGTACGTGGTGATTAGCTAAGGCGGTGCAACTTTGTTCCCGCCGGTATAGAACAGTAGTTAATTCGTCGCTTTCCGATTGCGACAATATAGGCGAAGGTCATGGGTGCAATCCCCATTATCGGCTTCTTTTTAGGTGAGTGTGAACTTGCTTTCAGAGTCTCCAGGTGAAACCAGGGTCAACGCGCAGATACATGGTCCGCGCCGCCTGTCAAACGCAACCAAACAACTGTCAAAGTCTGTTATCAGTTTACTACGGAAGGCTACCTATATACAGTCCCTGTACTTAGAGATATTGATGCTATCTGATCCGGATACTACATATGGGTCCGAAAGTTACCCTCAATTGTGCAATGCAACTTTACAAGATCAAAATAAAAACAAACGCGCGTTGCATCGTTGCAAAAAACGTATACATGTTTTAGATCATCGATTCAACCACCAATCTTTTAGATCTCTGGTTGAGCAACTGATAGTGAAGAGTTGGGACTGAAGATGGCGAAGATTGTGATTGTGAGCCCAGAGTGGCGCTTGATGATGCAAAGACAGCCGTTTCCGAGAAATCTCAATCTAAATCTCTCTCACTCTCTATATTTATTCACTCAGGTTTGAATCAGAGAGTTGTTCAATGAAATCACCCTCTTCTTATTCATCTGAATGAATCACTGACCAGCGATAACCAGCGCAGCAAATTTCCATATTTGTCCTTCACAGCCTCCCGTCTTCCATATAATTTCCGCTTATCTCAAATTCACTACGCGCCTGATGTTTCCTACGTCTACAAATAGACCCGATGAGTCAGATCCGAACGCTGTTTCCTCCTGGTCGTGGCAAAAACGAGGCGCGCCAATAAAGCGATTCGAACACAGCCCAGCTGACAAAATCAACCAACTCTTGTCTTTCAATCACCTTAGTCTCCCAAACCAGGTTCTCCTACCAAATCAAACCTCAACCTTTCCTGTTCAACTTCCCTGGGATTCTTCTGCTGGATTCAGAGGTGAGAGCTCGTCTTTTCAAGTGCCGGTTGGTTTGAATATAGTAGGGGGGAATAGCAGGTTGGTTTCAGTTCAATTGGGGAGCTGGACAGCATCTGGAGCAGCTGCAGCCTCTCCGTCACTCCCCAGATCTATCCTCCGTTGGACCCTGGTATGGTAGGCTTGCTGGGTAGATCAATGGTCGCGCTGAAAAGTAGAAAAAAAAACAGGAGTGACATGTTGCACGAGCCTACGAGCCTGTTACACCCCTATGTCATCCCTACACATTACCATGCTCCCTGCAATCCAACAGCTAACCAAATCCTCTTTTTTATTTTGGTCGTAGTCTTTCACCAGAAAAGAACCTCGCAGCTTTCTTTGCCAACGCAGCTTCTCGTTCTCAGTTCTTCTGAACAATGTGGTGAGTCGAGATATAATTTTCATTCTTTGGTGCCTCCCTTCTCGCATACTAAAAACAACTCTGATATCTTCAGTGGAATTTTTGCTTACTGCAACTACCTGTGTGAGAAGGTACGTTGAAAGTCACTGTGACAAATTCGAGGTCCTGCTTTTCACGTGTTGACTATGAACGCTTCGACATTTCTTCTCCTCTTGACACGCCTTTAGGATCGTAAATTCATCACTGATGTGTTGGTTACGGGATTGGCTCGCCAAGAGTACAGAGGTTACGACTCAGGTGGTATTGTTATCGACGGCGATGGAGGAAAAGGGGATGTAAAGTACGTTTCAAACCTCTCCCCTCTTTTTTTTTCTCATACCATACAATCTCCAACACCCCTTGACCAACAAATTACTGATTTCTGATTACTCTGGTGCCATTGGTCTGTCGTACTCAACTATTTATAGGTACTACAAGTCGGTTGGAAAGATTGCCGCTCTCAGATCCAAGATTGACCAAGCCAAGGATGTCGACTTCGACAAAAAGTTCACTACCCAGGTCTCTATGGCTCACACTCGTTGGGCAACTCACGGCCCACCTACTGAGACAAATTGTCACCCTCATCGAAGCTTTCCTTCAAACGAGTTCATCGTTGTTCACAGTCAGTTTCGAACATCATCTTTTTTGATCGGACTTACCTTTAATTTGACTATGATTGTCTTTGAAATAAACAAACAGATGGTATCATCACCAACTATAAAGAACTCAAAACCGTCCTGCTCCACAGAGGGTACTCCTTCGAATCCGACACAGACACCGAGATCGTCGCTACTCTCTGCAAATACATCTGGGATAGCCAGCCTAGTCAACGTTTGACCTTCACCACTTTGATCAAGGCTGTCATCAAAGAGCTTGTACGTCTCAATATCATTTGTGACATTCCATGCGAAGAATAGGTCACTGACTTATTTTTGCCTTCCTTGTTCAATTTTCCATCGAATATTTTACTCGACTGTATCGAAACAACACCATATAATGCATCAACAGGAAGGAGCTTTCGCATTCGTCTTCAAATCTTCCCACTACCCCAACGAAGTCGTCTGTGCTCGAAGAGGAAGTCCTCTCCTGATCGGAGTCAAGACCGACAGAAAATTGAAAGTTGACTTCATTGATGTTGAAATTCAAGGTGAAGACCACATCGACAGCAGTACGCCCGTTTACCTATTCTATCGTCTTGGCTCTGTGCCGCAGCCTGCTTTGCGCCACCATCAGTCCTCAGTGACTCGACTGACTCTTCTTGTTTGTATTCATCAGTGGAAAACACCTCTCAACTCCTTTCCGTCCCAACTTCTGCTATCCCAAAGAGATCACCATCCCAGCAATCCCGTGCTTTCCTCTCGGACGATGGCGTTCCACAGCCAATCGAATTCTTCGTCGCTAGTGATGCCAGCGCCATCATCGAACACACCAAAAGAGTTTTGTACCTCGAGGATCACGATATTGCTCACATCGCTAACGGGGGTGAGTTACGCTCATCGCTGGCGGCGCCCCGGCGCCCTTTCTTGACTTCATATTCAGATGCTGATGACCCTTTCTCGTTGCAGAGCTCCACATCGACAGACTCAGAAAGGACGATGGAATGTCTTCTGTCCGAGCCATCGAGACACTTGAAGTCGAGCTGGCAGCTATCATGAAGGGCCAGTTCGACCACTTTATGCAGAAGGAGATCTACGAGCAGCCTGAGTCGGTCGTCAACACCATGAGAGGTCGTGTCAACTTTGACACCAGGACTGTCAACCTGGGTGGTTTGAAGACGTACTTGAACGTGGTCAGAAGATGCAGAAGAATCTGTTTCGTCGCTTGTGGAACCAGTTACCATTCCTGTGTCGCTGTAAGTTCTTAAAGTTCATCGCCTCTTGCTCCATCTGTTGGATGGTTGACCGGGCGTTTGTCTTTTAGACCCGTGGTATCTTCGAGGAAATGACGGAAGTCCCAATCAACGTCGAGCTTGCCTCTGATTTCCTCGACAGAAGATGTCCAATATTTAGAGACGATGTCTGTGTCTTCGTGTCCCAGTCAGGTGAGACTGCTGATACTATCTTGGCCATGAGGTACTGTCTAGAGCGTGGTGCTCTTTGTGTAGGTCATCTTGTCGTCTGGTCCTTTTTACTCTGGCGTGCTCTGACGATTCTCTTCTTTTTTTCATTTAACAGCTCGGTGTCGTCAACACTGTCGGCTCAACTATCTCCAGAGAAACCCACTGTGGTGTCCACATAAACGCTGGTCCAGAAATTGGTGTTGCCTCGACCAAAGCGTACACTTCGCAGTACATCGTAAGTTCCTGTGTCAAAAGAAATTCGACCCTGCGCTTGAGCAAGACTAACTCATTCATGATCTGTTCCAAATAGGCCCTTGTCATGATGGCTGTCCAATTTTCTGAAGACCGTATCTCGAAGCAGGAGCGTCGTCTTGCTATCATCGACGGCCTCCACGAGCTGCCTTCTCAAATCGCTCGTGTCTTGACGCAGGACAAGCAATTGCAAACGCTGGCCAAGTCGACATTGGCTCAGGAGAAGAATCTGTTGATAATGGGAAGGGGATATCAGTTTGCTACATGCCTTGAAGGTTCTTTGAAGATCAAGGAGGTCGCTTACTGTCACTGGTGAGTTACGTTTCCAGTTGTCTTCATTTGCCAGCAACATTCGCTGACCACTCCCGTCGCTCGTATTTAATTTTTTGTCATTAAGTGAGGGGGTGAGGCTGCTTTCTTCTTTGTTCCTCATCGAAAATTTCACTCTGACATCTTGCCTTTGCTTATCCAGATTCTTGCCGGAGAACTCAAACACGGTCCCCTCGCTCTCGTCGACGAGCACCTCCCAGTTATCCTCATCATGACCCAAGATTCGTTGTATCCAAAGGTCCAAAGTGCTTTGCAACAAGTCAAGGCTCGTAAGGGTCAACCAAGTGAGTTCGCGCTACCTTCATCTGCCAACGATAAGTTCTCAAACTGACTGAGCATTTTATGCGCTAGTCATTATCTGTAACGACGATGACAACTCGTTTGAGGCAAACGACCAACTCATTAGGGTCCCCCAGACTGTTGATTGTCTCCAAGGTTTGATCAACATCATCCCCTTGCAGCTCCTCTCTTACCACCTAGCCGTCATGAACGGCGTCGACGTCGACTTCCCAAGGAACTTGGCCAAGGTGAGTAATAGTATACGTCCCTTGGGGTTTACCCGCTAATCGAACTTGGTTTTACTTTGCAGAGCGTCACCACCGAGTAAACACGATACCCTATGACCTCATCGCGCATACAACCAGCATCACCCTTTCGCTCCACTCTTACTACTGGGCAAATATCAAGACCTGCATTTCTCATACTCCACTAATTGAACTCTCGTCGCGGCTCACTTCATCGCCGCTGTGATTCTCTCCATTTCCTCTCTCCTACAAACACCTCCTGGACACTACATTATGTAACCTTTCTTTATCGTGATGAACCATTTTGACTGTATTGTCTTTTGACTTTGCAAGGAGCAGAAGAAACATTGTCAGCGATCGAAAACCCATCTTCCACATTCTTCTGAGCCCCCAAACCAAACGGCCGAAAGCAAAAAGCCTTCGTTTGTGTGTCCCTAAACTTCATCGTGATTTTCGTCACTTGTCAGTTCGATACCACGTCGTTAAAAAAGTAGATAGTAGCGTCTCAGCAATTGTCCTTCAAATTTGGAACGGTCAAGTACTCTCAAAATCAAAACAAATCGTCGCTCAGCAGTTCAAGTTCAGATTTCTGACAATGCCACCCAGACTTTTACCATACCTTAACTTCACTCTTGCTGTAGCTTCTCTCTCTGTCCAGGTAAGACTTGCAAACTATTCTGCCTAGGTTTTTCTTCATTAACGCGTGATTTTTCTCGTCAAACCTCATAGCTCCTCATCTTGGAACCCTGGCATACAACACTAGACCAGCAGTTCGATATCCTCCGTGAAGAAGTCATCAAGAACGCGGAGGAGACGAGAAGGAGCGGCGGGGAGCTCAGGGCGAGGTTGGATATGGTCGAGGCGCGGAGGAGGAAGGCTTGGTGGTGGGAAAGCTATGGCTACACCTCTTCTCGATCTGCAGAAGGTATGGACAGTTAGCAAAAATCTGGCTAGACTCCTACATTTCCTGTCGCTAACTGAAAAAATTGCGGAATTCAGTGTGAAACGAGTGAACTTTTCTAGTCAAGCTGTTTCAAACTCCCCACCAGTTTACCTCCTAGTAACCCTCCATCAAAGCCACGCTACCAAGAATGTTGTAATAGCCCCTTTGATTCTTTCTCTGGGTTACTTTCCCCTATACTTTCCCCTGGCTGTCTACTTCCCCAGCCCATCCACAACCTTGTCTCAATCGCAGCGGAACACCTATAAGAAATGTTCGTACGTCTGTTCGTACTGATGTGACGAGAAGATTTGGCGTTCTGCAGTGACGCAGAACGTTGGGAGCAGAATTCATTCAATTGAAAGCTGAGCGAGTTTTCTGTGCTGGAGACACCTTGACCCCTTAATTCGCAGACGTGGTCCTGTGCACTGAAAGGACGTTTGAAGAACAAGGGGTTAGATGGAAGTTTTTTCCAAGAATCTTCGAGGAGGTTCTCTGTTAAGGTCAGTCGTGCGCAGATTCTAACAATGAACATAAATCGAAGAGCGCGATGGGAATGCGGTCCGCTTCAGAACTTTCGACACTCTCTTCCCTGTCTAAATTAATCCAGATGCAAAGAGACAAAGAAAGAGATTACAAAAGACATTACTCAAAGAAGTTGGTTCTCGAACCTCCTCTCGGTTTTGAGTGACAGCAGCTGGTTCTTGAAGGTGTCCAATGGGATGGTGACCTCCTGTCTGACCTTCTGTCCGACATCGTCTCTGTTCCTGACGTTCACAGATCGTTCTTGCTCTTCCTTCTCACCGACGACGACGATGAAGCTGAGAAGCCATGGACGTCAGCAATGAGTCGCAACTGAGAAGAAGTCGAATTTGTACCTACTTATACTGAGCTAGCTCGTTGTTTCTAACCTTCTTATTCAAGGTGTTATCGGTCAAATCAGTGTCTGCGTACCTGTTTAAAAAAAGCATTGAACCAATGGTGAGCGAAAGTGCCATCTACGACATCGTTGAAATACGTGCTGTTACTCACAATCCAGCGTTCCACAACATCTGTCTGATCTCCTCAGCGTACTTGTTGTATTTAACGGCGATAGGAATAACAACGACCTGTCTAGGCGACAGCCAGAAGGGCCATTTACCAGCAAGGTGCTCGGTGATGTTGGCAATGAACCTTTCCAAACTACCCATGATGGCTCTGTGGATCATGACGGGTCTCTTCTCAATCTCATCGGCGTCGGTGGAACCAGATCGGTACTTCAGCTTGAATCGCTCTGGGAGTTGGAAGTCGAGCTGGATGGTAGCAACCTGATGTTCTCTTCGGAGAGCGTCACGGACGTTGATATCAATCTTTGGACCATAGAACTAAATGGCAAAAAAAATTTAACAATGATCAGAATCAAGGCCAGGTTTGAAGATCGGAAGAATGTAGCCAAGACTCACAGCCGCATCCTCCGGGAAGACCTCCCATTTGCCCTTCTGGTACTTCTCCAACATCTCCTCAAGCGTCTTCTCAGCAGAATCCCAAACAGAGAGATCACCAACGAATTTCTTCGGGTTACGGGTAGAGAGACCGAACTTCAGTTCCATACCGAACAGATCGTAGACGGTCTTCACGAAGTCGAAGAGGTTCTCAATCTCACTTGGGATCTATTTAGAGAGATGGCCAAAATAATGCTTAAGTTAGAATGGAAATAATGAAATAGCTTTGAAAGATCGGTGACTCACCTGATCAACGGTACAGAAGATGTGAGCATCATCTTGACAGAATCTTCTCACTCTGCTCATACCACTCAGAGCACCAGTAGCCTCATTCCTGTGCAGAATACCAAACTCAGCCATCCTGATGGGCAAGTCTCTGTAACTTCGCTCCTCTGAGTCGAAGATGAGACAGTGGCCCGGACAGTTCATTGGCTTGAGAGCGAACTCCGTGTCGTCGACCTTGAGAGAGAACATGTCTTCAATATAGTGCTGGTAGTGACCGGATTGTTTCCAAAGATCGACATTGTACATGTTTGGTGATTCAACTGGCACAGAAACAAATCAGTCTATGCCACACACATAAAGCATTTCAAAAATAAACTCACCTTCAGAGTAGTTTCTCTTCCTGTATTCCTCTCTAATGAGATCAACAAGAGCTCCCTTAATTCTCATACCATGAGGCAAGAAGAATGGAGCACCCGGTGAGAGTTCGTGGAAAATGAACAATTTCTGGGCGACACCAATCTTTCTGTGATTCCTCTTCTCGGCTTCCTCCAACCAGGCTTTGTGGGCAGCCATCGCTTTGCTGTCAGGGAAGGAGACACCGTAGATTCTCTGGAGAGAGTCTTCCTTGGCGTCACCCTTGAAGTACGAAGACGAGTTCTTCATGATGGCCATAGATTTGACTTTGCCGGTGTGAGGAATGTGTGGACCGAGACAGAAATCGATGAGGGGACCACACTTGTAGACAGTAGAGCTTTCACCATCCTTCACGAATTCGCTGATGTAGTGCTGCTTGTATTTGTTGTACTGGATGAAGGAAGACTTAAGTTAGTTTTGGAGTGTCGCAAATAGGACGATGCCGGCGACTCACCTTGAACATCTCGAGGAGAGCTTCCTTTGGCAACTCCAAACGTTCGAAAGGCTGCTTTTCTTTCACAATCTTCTTGGCGAGAGCGTCCAGCTGTGGGAAATCAGCTTGAGTAATAGTTCTTGAACCGTCGCCGATTCTCAAGTCGTAGAAGAAGCCCTCGTCTAATCATAAACCCACAATGACCTGTCAGTTCATTCGATAACACATATTCGAAGAACGTTTCGCTAGAGACGTACCGGTGGGAGGACCATGTCCCAAGCAGCAGCCTTCCAAATGTCTCTCGCAAGCCTCACCGAGAATATGAGCAGAAGAGTGCCAGAAGACAGCTCGGGCCTGACCAGATGGTTCATCGAAGTCGAGCAAGGACAAGGAACATGAGTGTGTGAGGGGTCTGTTGAGATCATGGAGAGTTTTTTTGTCAACCTGGTTCAAGTGAGAACAAAAAAAGTTAACGACGGAAAGTGATCGATCGAATCTGCAGTATCGCAAACATTCTTGTTACAAATGTGACACATACCAAGGAGATGATCACTTTATCAGCAAGTCCCTGAGAAATGCTCTTAGCGATATCCATTGGTGTAGTTTCCCACGCAATTCCTTCTTTCACTGCTCCGTCTGGGAGAGTGATTTGAATTGGAACTCTTTCTTGAGCTGAATTCAAACAAGGAAACTGTAATCAGTCTCATGTCCAAAATGTCCAATATAATAATGCAGCTGGGGTAGGTGAAACTGACCAGCAACGAAATCATCAGAGATTTTCTTGTACTTCTGGAAAAGAGCTTCTCTCTCGGCAATGAACTCATTCTGGGGTTCGAGCTAGATGGAATGAAATAAAAAAGAAAAGTAGCATCAGCAGTGAACATAGATAGATAGCTAAAGCAGCAAATGGTGATACGATCGATACCAACCTCGAGCTTAGGACCCGCAGCCTGAGCTGGCTTCGCCTTCTTCTCCTTCTTCTGGCCCTCCTTTGGCTCCAGTGAGACTTTGGCCAGTCCAGCTTGGACAGAGTCGACGACTTTGTCAGCAGCAGCAGAAATGGCTTCTGGGATTGATGACGAGGCCATGGTGCGGTGGTTGGTGAGGCTGATTCTTGGGTGTGGTGGGATGCAGCAGGTTTTTAGCAGACCAAAGGAAAATAATGGCTTGGGTTGAAATGGCGTCCTTGATGCACGTAGAGAAGCAAGTGCGAAGATTGATTTCATACACTTGTCCCTTATTTAAGGGATCCGCTGCGGTTTGGGGGATGAAGCTGGTTGAAGGGCCACCTATCTGACTCGAACGCTTCTGACTAAGAGTACCGAATTTCAAAACAACGAGATGATCGCCCTCTTCCTCGAGTCAAGGTCGGCTTCGGTGCTCTCTCTCTAATACGTTGAATCAGGATGGAGATATATGAAAGCCCTCTTTGGGGTGCGTCTTAGCTGGCAGTTCCGTACAACTTGAGATCGGAAAACAAGGTTGCGCTCGAAGGGTTCGCTCTTAGGTATTTCATCGAGCTGACCAGGAGTCTAAATATCATCGCGTGACTTACTTAACAGTTCCAGTATGTCTCATTCAGATATTATACCAGATGCAGTGGAGCCAAACTAACTAGCGCGAGCGATGCGCTGGTCCACCTTCGTTTCGACCAACCTCCGTCCCTTGACAAGTCCCAAAAACGTAGCACCAGTAGAATATCATTCATCTGGGAAGGCGGAAGCTGTTTGCGCTAAGTCACCTTACCGTGCCTGCCCGCGAAGTGATGCAATCGCAAGTGGGTGAAGGTTGCTGGGCGCCGTTTCCCTGCAAATATGTTCCAGGTACCCACCCCTCACGACTGGATAGTAGGGCTCATGATCTTGAACGTGATTAACGTAGCCGGGCGAAGTGGGCGTTGCTAGGGACATTGCTCGTTGTCGTCCTCAAGGTGAGTTTGTTTCAGGTGCGTCCAGGTCAAAGGTCCACTGCGGTCAGAACTGAACTCAGCGTTGTGGTTTTAGCCCCTTAGTCTCTTTCCCAAAATAAATGGAAGCTGGAAAGCAAGTCTGCAATTGCGCCTGGTCTCTATTGTAGCGAAGGATACCCACGGACAAGAAATTGGAAGAAAGCGAGCCACCATGGATTCCAGCACCGGCAGGGGGACGGTCATGCAAACCGCTACCTCCCTCTCCCAACCCCGTCCTCCAGGGCCCAGCACCGCCTCAGCTACTAGCATCAGCTGTCGTAGCGACGTCATCGCTTGCGAAGCTTCCAATCGAGGTGGAAGGGCGCCCAGACGGGGTGGGATGCAACGCCGGCGGCGACTCCTGTCTCTCGCTTCCTCCCCCGCGCGCTGGGCTGTGTTCCAATCGCGCTCGGTAGGGCACATTAGCTTAATTTTTTCTTCCCATTCCCAAACCCATGCGTGTGTTTCGAGGCTGCGAAGAGACGTCGATCTGACCGCTTTACGGCTCGCTTGGAGAATCTCTTGGAGCTGGTGGAAACTGACGACGCTATATAAGGCGAGGGGGAGGGACACTGTGTTTCCAAAGAACCCAGGACACTCTTTCATCTCGCCGTATCCAATCCACCTTCCGAGCTCTCTCTCACCCTACCTTGGACCTAACGTGAAGCATGTCTACTACGACTATCGTAATCAACGGTAGTACGTTGTCTTGTTGATTTCGTTCCCTACTTCGAGAATTGTTTTCGCTAACTTAATTTCACTTTTTTGTTGAATAGCGACGATGCTCTCCTGCATCGAGGAGCCCTGTAACTACGTGGTGGGGTCCATGAATTTGGTAGATGGTCAACTCGAATACGACCAGTACGGCTACACACCGACGCTATGGGTGTGTGTTTTGTTTATCGCACTCTTCGCGCTTTCAACTGGTGAGTCGCAGCCAAATTAGTTATTATTTCTTTCTGTTTCGCAGCTCTGACGTCTACTGAACGCTGCCCAAATGTATGCCCCTCATTTAAAGTTGCCCATATCGGTCAGGCGATCCGTTCTAGATTCTGGTTCCTCCTATGGACAGCGACCCTGTGTGGCATCACCGAGATCCTAGGCTGGGGCGGGAGACTCTGGACATCCTCCACCGTCCTCTGGGACCCGTCTCAGGGTGGTGCTTGGGGCTCGAACGACAATGGAAACGGATTCTTGATGCAGATTTGTTGCTTGATTATCGCGCCTGGTGAGTACTGCGAAATTTCATTTCTGAAGACGATCACTGACAACTGGATTGTCATTCTGTGACTTGCTTTGTCATCTGCTAGCTTTCTTGATTGCAGCCAACTATGTGATCCTCGGCTTGATGATCAAATGGGCTGGGTGAGCAATTTCGCTTTCCACGCGTGCGCTATATACCTCGCGCTCTTCGCTGACCACTATTTTGACCTTTTTTAATAATGTCTTTCCTTGAAATCACTATTTTCAGACCTCAATACTGCCGTTTCCATTACCAAACATACACCTCGATGTTCGTCTTCGGCGACGTTCTCTCCCTCGTCATCCAGGCCGCGGGCGGTGGTACTGCTGCGAGCGCAAACACTCAATCTGCAACCGACGCCGGCACCAACATTATGGTTGCCGGTGTCATCTGGCAGATGGTCGTCATGGTCTGCTTCACCCTAATATTTGTCGAGTTCAGCGTCAGATACTTTTGGAACAAACCTGTCAGACAGATGCACCCCTTCTTCTGGCTCCCTAGGAAGTGGTTCAAAGCGTCGGCTATTCAGCATGATGGGAGGTCCAGAACAGAGTGGGAGAGAAAAGAAGAAAGAAACTTTATCTTGACTTTAGTTGGAGTCGCCCTTGTCACCTTGTTTATCTTTATCAGGTGAGAGTCCCGCGACCCTTATGTTTTCGGTCTCACGCTGACCCTCGTTTTTCTTTCTCACAGATCCATATTCCGTACTGCTGAGCTTTTGGGAGGCTGGAGAGGATCTCTTGAGACCAACGAGACTCTGTTCACCGTCCTAGATGGTCTGATGATCGTAAGCAACTCCTTTGCGAAGGCGACCGTTTAGTGAGATGCTTACTGACTCGCAAAATCTCTCAGGTTTTTGCCATGTGCTCTCTCAATATTTTCCACCCAATGTTCTTCATCCCAAGAAATCTTTCGGAGACAAATCAGGTCGAGCCGCTCCCAACCAGCAGCATCAGTAGCCAAGCTGACTTGGTCAATGAGAAGAGATGGTCTTCATTTAGAATGTCAAAGTTTGGAAGGAAGTAAAGCTGCTACGAACTTCTTCTTTGGTGCTTCGTAACTCTTCTTTTCTTCCTTTTCCCTTTACTCTATATCAACAGCTGGTCAGTGACGGAGGACACTCATCTAGTAGACTTTGCGACAGTGCTCACTTGAAAATGGATATACTTCCAACTGCAAATTGTCGTGCTCCAGAAAGAACAGACTGCGAATGCTCCCTACTCCATCGGACAATGCAAAACATCGGGGAATGGCATATTTCGCGATCCGGACGCTTTCCAGCGGTAGTGCGGAACGAAAGGCGCTTCGCCTGGAGGTCTTATTTTGCTTTCCAAGCAGTCCTACCTTTCGCCCTCCCAACTCTAGCTCCTTCTACTTGCTATATATATATATATATAGTAGCTCTATCCAATGATCGTCGACTAAAGTCACTCATTCACACTTTCGAAAATAAATTCAGCGATGTCCTCGACCCCGCCTACCTCTGAGATGGAAATGCCCAAATCCCCTGGCGACCTCCAACCTTGCTTATTCACCCAAGAACTCCCAGCAGTAGAAACTCTCCTGGTCCGTGAAGCCAGCCACAGCGACAAAGATTTGGAAAAGAACGAGCTCAAAGGCAGTGCGGTACAAGTCGACGAAGAATGGTCGTTCCCAGGCGACGAAGGGGACCTCAAATCATGGCTGGTGGTTTTTAGTTGCTTTATCTTCACGTCAACGACGATGGGATGGGGTCAGAGCTGGGGCATCTTCCAGTCGTGGTTCTCGGAGCATCAGTTCAAGGACACGCCGCTGTCCGTGCTGTCTCTTGTAGGTGGTCTGCAATATTTCGTGAGTATGCCCCTCTAGACCAAGGGTGTGAGGAATTTTGCTGAATCTTTCTCCTATAGCTCATGGCGTTGATATCGTTTTTTGCTGGGAAACTGGGTGACAGGTATGGATACAAGCTCATCCTCGCCATCAGCGTGGGTGTTTGCATTGTGGGGTTCGTCCTCTGTGCATTTGCATCTAAGCTTTGGGAGCTATTTATGTGTCAAGGGTTCTTGCTGGGAGTGGGAATGGGACTCGGTACGTCTTCGTTTCAGCCTAGAAGACTCTCCCTCTGATGGCGGCTGGTAACGTTCTTTTCTCCGTCAGGTATGCCAATTGTCATGAGTATCCCAGCCCAGTTCTTCCTCAAGAAACGTGGCCTCGCAACTGGTGTAGCAGTCTCAGGCGCAGGGCTAGGAGGCGCAGTCTCCTCGTTGTTCGTGCGACTTCTGCTGGTAAGGGTGGGGCAGAGAAACACCTATCTAATCTTCTCAGCAATCCATACAGTCCTTTGGGTTGTTAGCTGGCTTGTCATTGAAGTGAGGATATACCCGAAGAAAGACAGAACGACCAAGAAGAGAGGGTATTTCAATCTAAAAGAGGGGATCTGGAGAGATGCTGCATGGTCAGTGGATATTTCTTCCTTTTCTTCACCTGTCTTGCGTTGGGCTCTGACATCCTCCCTGCAGGTATTCACTTCTCGGGACAATGTTGAGTTCCACGTTTGGGTACCTCTCGCCGTATTACTACATCTCCAACTACACGAAAGTTAAAGTTCCCTCCTTAGACACCACAACCATTGTTGTTGCGGTCCCAACCATCGTCATGAACGTATGCATGGGCCTTGGGAGGATTGGGGCAGGTTTCTTAGCTGATATACTGGGCCCTGTTAACTGTTTCCTCATCTCGCTGTTTTTCGGTAAGTCTGTGCCAGACTTAAAACAAGACTCTCTCTACCTGGTGCTGATCACTCATCTCCTGCTATCACAATCCAGGTGGTTTGTTTCAGCTGGTCATTTGGATGTTCGCTGAGACCTTTGGCTCCATCATTGCCTTCTCGATCCTTTACGGCCTCATCGGTGGATGGTTCCTCTCACTCTTACCCGTGGTCGTCGCGCAACTCTTCGGCTTAGAATCTTTGGCCTCCTTGGTTGGTTTTGCAATCCTGTCGAACAGCCCAGGGCAGCTTGCAGGTGCGAGCATAGGGGGAGCTGTTTTGGGAGTGTCAGGGAGTTATCAGATGGTTGCGCTTTATTCTGGGATGATGATGACGACTGGGAGCATCATATTGATGTATGGTGAGCTCTTCTTTCTAATCCTGCTCATCGGCCCAGTCCAGTGCGCTGACTTCGTGCGGTGACTTCGGAACGGTGTGTGTTTTTTCGTTGTCGTGTGATTCGATTAGCGCGCTTCAGTAGACAGAAAAGAATCTTTGCCAAGTTCTAGAAGGATAAAGTGTTCTATTGCGATAAAAGTGCTTTCTATACTCTTTCACATCTATCTAAGTGGAGATTGTTCGCTTCTTAAGTTGAAATTCAAGGCGGGTCCCCACTCTCTTTGTACCGTGTCTGCGGGCTGTGGCTTGACACTCGCCATTACTTGCATCTGGAGGACAAAAAAAAAATTGCTCCAGTGGTTTTTATTTGACAGAATTAACAGGAAGATTTTTCCCTCCTAGGTGTTCTGGGGTGAGAAGAAGAGCTTTGTCGGTCTAATTGCATTGCGCTGTCACTCAGCTTGTGTGCGGGTGTACACCGAATGAAACGGAATCGATTCGAACCCAAAAAAATTGACTGTAATGAGCAGGACTTGGCGGACATAAAGAGATCCGTTCTCTCCTCTTACAACAAGTTTGCTTTCATTGTTTACACTTAGGTGGACTGGAGCGGTGCGCGGGTCGGTGTGGCCAAAAAAACCGCCGTTCGACCTCACACGTTCAGGTGTGCCATCTCGCAACAGTCAAGGACGCCTTAGAACGATGGACTCAATGTCTCAGAAGCAACCCAAAGAGTTCCTTGAGCTTGCCAGAGATGTCATTGGAGCTCCGGAAGAGGTGGCCGGGAGCTTTCCATTTCGAAAGGGGCTTCCACCCCTCACTGGAGGGGGGCTACAGCCCAACGATGACAGAAACCAGGACGATGACGACGACGATGAGGACGAGGACATGGACAGTCTGATGTGGGATGCCCAGGTATGTTCACCATCTGCTTGCTGAACTGAAAAATTTGAGTTTGATAAAGACGCAAATCATTGCTTCGTTCCTACCTCCTCCTACAAACTCACCTCTCCTTGCCCCTCGCAGCGAGCCCTGCTGGCCCACAATACCCACAAAGCTCTCGAAATCTTACTTCACTGTACCACTAAGTTCAATTCTCCAGCAGCAGCTCTATCTCTAGGCAATCTTATCTCTCGATTCTCACCTCAACAGTCGCCGCTCTCGTCCTCCTTTATCGCGACAAAGCGGGCAGAACCTCGAGACCCAGTCAAAATGAATGTTGCTGGGGCGTGTTACGTAGTCGGAATTTGGGCTGATTTGGAGAGGTTCAGATCTGCTGCCAAGGGGAAGGGGAAGGCTGTTCAAACGCCTTTGGAAGAACCTGAAGCAAATGGCGTCAAACAGAACTTACTTATTCCTGGAGATTTCGAGAGTGAAGCTGAAGAGGGAGTCACTGATATTCTGAAATCAGCAGTGAGCTACCTCTCCCTAACGCTAGTGGTAACTTCTGTTGTGTGCTGACTTAAGTCGCCCTCACTAGAACGAACTACTGAACACCCTGCTCGCCCTATATCGCCACGAATTCATCTCCTCAACTGACGCTCCTGTCCCTCTCCCATCAACTACATTCCCACCAAAAGACTGGAGATACAAAACCGTCTGGGAGCTAGGTGGACTCGTCGCGAAGGAAGTCATGACAAAGATTTCACCCAGCAAAGAACAACTGCCGTCTTCCGACTGGTCGATGGACCATCCTGGCCTTCGAAAGAGCTGTGGAATGATCGCTTCATACATTGTAAGGCTGATCTTTTCCACTAAGTTTTTCACTTGTTTCTGATGGAAACCGGTAAATCTGTTATCAATTTCAGCTGGCACTCACTACCGATGAAAACAACTCAAGAACGCAACTTCACCACTTTCAGATACTGTTATCACTGTCACCATCCGGCGTCAAAGAGTCAGACGTCTTGATTTCTTCAGCTCAAAAGAGAGAAAAGCTCATTCTCAACAAAATCTCAGCATCACCCCCGACATCAGAAGATGACGATCTACAGACACCATTTTCGTTTCCTTCGAAACTAAGCCCTCTCACCCCTAGTGGCCTGCCGACTCCACTCCCAAGTCCTGGACTTTCTCAGCTCAAAGTACTTGGAATGTCGGCTTTTCCATTCCCAACCACGTCTCTAGCACCCCCAATCACAACGCCTTCCCCTCCCTTAGCCACTGGTCCATCATCTTCCACTGGACCGAAATATGCATTTCCATCATCTACTTCCCAAGCTTCATTGGCGTCCGCAGCTACAACCACTACCAACGCCTTTGCTAAAGATTCCACTCGAAATTACCCTCTGCGACAACGAATCAGCTCGACTACGTCCTTCACCTCCCTCGCGCCTTCACACATGTCTCGCTTCTCAACTCTTTCCTCAAAGCTGGCCGATTCTGTCCCTAAACTAGCGGATGTTCACGAAAGGAGAGAGACGGTGGAAGGGAGGATCGCGTCGCCGACTGCAAGTCAGAGTTGGCTCAAGAAGATGTTCGTTTCAAGCAACAGTGGTAATGCTGAAAGCAGACTGAGAACCATCTCTGGTGCTGGTAGTCGCAGCACAGTCCTTGGACGAGTCCGTTCCGAATGGATGCCTGCTGCCCGAACGACAACTACGTCGACCCACCAACGATCTCGAATTCCTTCGTCTTTTATGACATCTCCGCCTGAAGAAGAGCCAGCTCCGAAATTCCCAACAAGTACCCAAGCCGCAACGACTAGGACCGCTCTCAGTGTCAAACCACCGGCAGCTCAGACCTCCCTTGGCCCATCGGTGAAGCCTCGTATCCAAACACTTGTTAATGAAGAAGACAGCCCCGTACCCTCCGGCGCATCCACACCACTTTATAAATTCGGAGACCCAACTCTCGACCCTCAGCTTCGCACTCTCGAAATGTCGTCTAAACTGACGCACTTGGTTCAATGCTCAATCTGCGGCAAGGAAGGGGTCAACTTCCCCGTCTGCGGCCGTTGTAAAGGAGTTTTCTGTGGGAGAGAATGTAGAGTCAGCGTTGGTAAAGGTGGTGACGGGAAGCGACATGTCTGTAAAGACGGCAAGATTGGTGTGCCTCTGAACCCGATACCGAACGCGCCTGCTGTGTCGGAGTCATTCTCAGGGTCAGTGGTTGCGGCGCCGAGCATCAGTCCAGTGACTGCTCCTGTTTTCTTATCCAACCGTGCGCCAGGTAGTGGTATCACTGCTTGATGATGACAGCACTGTAGAGCATGTTACCCATTTAGATATTGTGTCTATGTTTTGTGTCTCGACATCAAGATAGATCATGATGTGGGAGAGAATATATGCACGAACTTTCTGCAATATAGCTTTCAAAAGAAGTGGATCTGCTGTCTTTTTGTAGCTCAGATGCCAACCGCCACTATCTAATCAGCTTACATTCTCAAACCGTCACAAAATTTAACAACCGTGCTCTTTTCAAGACATGGCTAAGAAGGGGTCAGGTCCAGCGCCTGCTCGAGGGCGAGGAGGTGGTTCCAGAGGCCGAGGAAGAGGCGGCGGAAGTCGAGGAAGGGGGGCTTCTAGTTCAGGAGGGGGACACAGTGCCAGGTCGAATGATTTGGGCGATAGAAGACCTGATAGTGCCGTTGACTACCGGGATAGGGCTGATGAAGGTGAGTGTACGCTGCTTCGAGGTCTGTTCGCTGTACTGGCGCAAGGGGCTTTAGTTCTCTGACAATTTTTACTGCTTCTCGTGCTGCTATAGATTCAGATGATGACGATGGTCGGGAAGATGGAATTGAAGATGATGAGGATGGAAGTGAGGAGGATGAGCTGATAGCGAATGGCCTTACTTCGATAAAAATGCCAGTTGCAATGTGGGTGAGTAACTAACGTCACCCATCTCTTTTTACTGCCTATTTTACAGCTTGGATGTCTTTCCTTCACTGACTTCATTCTTCATGTGTGTTTTCACGAAGGATTTCGACCACTGCGACCCTAAACGATGGTATGTTCACATACCCTTATTCAGCGATTTTGCTGTGTCTGTACTCAAATTCATCTATAAAAATCTGTCTATTAGTTCTGGAAAAAAGCTCTCGAGGTTGAATCTCTGCAAAGAGCTGAGAGTAGGAGCACGATTTAGAGGAATCGTCGTAACGTATGCGCCTGCTCTTGTTTAGTCAGTGACCTTGTGCCAGCAACTCACGTCACGGCTCGCCTCTCCTTCTGTTGACCGATACTATAGTCCAAAAGGCTCACAACCTGTGTCCCCAGCGGATAGGGAACTTGTTGAACTGTCAGGTGTAGCAGTTGTTGAGTGCTCATGGGCGAGACTTGACGAGGTACCTTTCAACAAGATAAGGTCGCCGAATGAAAGACTCTGTAAGTATCGTATTTCCGTTCCTCAGCTCTTACAACGCACTTGACCTGGTTTCATGGCATGTCTCTCTTGTAGTACCGTTCCTGATCGCGACTAATCCTGTGAACTACGGTAAACCTTGGAGGCTGAACTGTGTGGAAGCAATTGCGGCTGCATTCTACTTGACAGGATTTCCAGATGAAGCTGAGCTGCTGTAAGTAATATGTGATCCCCCTCCCAACACCTTCAATGCGGTTGCGGCGCTCACGAGTCGCGCTGTTCTCATTTTAGGTTATCGAAATTCACCTGGGGTCACTCTTTCTTCAAGGTCAACGCAGGACTCATTGAAAGATATCTCACATGCAAAGATGCAGCTGAAGTGCAGACGATGCAGGAAGTTATCATCAAAGAGATGGATGATGAGCTCGAGGCGAAACAAGCCGCGAAGGGTGCGCTCATCCTTCTCCCTTGCATAGAATGCAGCTTGGTACTGACATACGCCACCCTCGTTTCTTTGTAAAGACTATGAACGTGAGAATGGTGGCGACACTGATCTCTTGGTCGCCAACACCAACCACAGCAACGACATGTGGGGCAAGTTCGATTCTGGCAAGAATCGTGGCCTTCCGCCCAGTGATGAGGAGGAGGAAGAAGAGGAGGAGGAGGAAGATCAAGATGAAGATGAACTGAGAGAGGTCGAAGACAAACTAGGTAACACGATCATATGATGATGCTCTTGCTCTTAGTTTTTGGCACGGTGCTGAGGTCGTATTGCGAGGTCTTTGACAATTAAGGCAGCTGAACAATGTTGAATAGATTTCCTCAATCCTACTCCTTATCGTCGAAGTCCATTCCTCCAAAAAGCCCACCATCCATTTCCGACAAAGCGTAGTCCAGCGTGAACGACTCCTGAAACAACCTATCTGACCTTGCGAAGTGTCTTTCTGTGTATGGTATCAGACCCGCAAGAACCTCCTTCAAGCTACCCGTGGGTTGTTGCTTTTTCCCCGCAGCTCCCGCACCGTCGCCATTGTCCCCAATCTCTGTCGAAGCAGCCTCGAACGCCTGGACGATCTCGTCAGCAGTCCTTAGCCTCAAGATAGCGTATAGGATGATTTGAGCAATGTGTGATGTTTTGGCTTTCGAGTTCCAGTCTCTGACGTGTCGTAAGAGACGGACGAGATCGAGGTTTGGTAGCGTTTTAATGACTCTGTCCACGGCGGCGTTTCCCGTGTAATTCTCCGGTTCGGTGGTTGTAGACTCGTTTGAATCCAGAGTGTGTGGTGTTCGTGAGGCTGCAACAGTGGTGAAGAGGCTGAGGAGACGGCCTGGTTGGGCCATTGCCAGCGCGAGAAGGATGGCGTTTCGATAATCCTTCAAGTTGAGGAAGTTAGCGAAATTTTGCTCACTAGACGGAGAAACGGAGTCAGAAAATAATATTCAAGTTCAAAATGGGAGAAAAAACTCGCTTCATAATCATCAGCTCGATCTGCTGAGTCTTCGCCTGTTCGTCTTCAGCTGTCGCGTCTCCCCAGAAGGTGACGACTGAATCGGCTGCACCGCTGACGATGGTCTTCTCGTCCTGACTGATGGTCAATGCCCAAATCTTGTCCTCGTGGTTGTCAAGAGATGTGACACATTCTTCATCCTTAACGTTCCATAGCTTGACCAGCCCATCAGATGAAGAAGATGCGACTTGCATACCGTAGGAAAGGAAGTCAACGCGGAGAACTGAGTTTGTATGACCTTCGAAGGTCTGAGATTGGTCGTAGGTAGGTCAAATGGCCTCAAGTCAGCTTCGTGTTGGGAATGAAAGTGAACAACAAGCTTACCTTCAGGCAGGAGAAGTCTTCCAAACTCCAAATCTTGACAGTCTTGTCACCACTGCCTGACGCCAACACCCGGTCCGTCTTCGAGAACTTGACACTCCACACACCCCTCTTATGGCCTTTACACGTTCCGATCAGGTTTAGGCCACCAACCGCTGTTGTCCCATCCGTTCGATAGTCGACTTCAAACACCTTCACAAGCTTGTCCTGAGAACCAGAAGCGAGGAACCGATCGTTGGGGGCCAAGTCGATGGAGTTAATGTCCTTTTCGTGAATTTTCTGCGTCAGGAGTGACTTCGGTTTGAGTGGTGTAGCTATTGCAGACGATTCTGAGCCGAGAGCCGAGAGGTCCCACATTTTGACAGTTCGGTCCTGAGAGGCAGAGAAGATGAATTTGACCTTTGGACCACCTCCACCATACGCTTCGTCCGTCTTCCTCGATACGGCGATCGATCCGATGGTTTCAGCATGACCTTCACAGATCGCTATGCACTTCCATCCTCCTTCTTCTGAATCACCACCGTCAAAGTAGCCCCACGCTCGGACGGTCTTGTCCTTTGAACCAGAAAACAGAATTTCGCCGTTGTTACTTCTGTCTAAGCAGAGGACAGTATCCGTATGCCCCGGAAGTAAACGGGCATCGAAGGTTTTGGTGGAATAGATGCGGATGAGTGACGAGTTGGTTGCGAGCGCCAAGTGTGAGTCGGGCGTTTTGGTTGGCTCTTCGAAGCCAGGACCGTTGATTGGTGATTGATAGTGGATTGGAGAGAGGAAGAGTGCGTCTATGATTTCGTCGTTGTAACCGACCAGTTGACGGGTAAGAGAGCCTGAAGGGAGGGAGTGGAAGAGGATATTTTGATCTGAATGAACCGATATTAGAGATGACGTTGCTTGGTTGTACCTAACACAACAAGACGGTCGCTATCAGTATGTTTGAACAAGATATGTAAGCAAATATGAGAGAAACTCACAGGACCTCTACGATTCCTTTCTGTTCGTCTTCCTCGGCATCAGCAGCAGTATCTACCACATCAACGCCGGTCGGACCCCGGAACTCCACAACCTCACGTCCTTCTTTCACATCCCACACCCGTACAACTCCCCTCTCACCACCAGTATAACAGAGTAGCTTCCCATTTGACGAACTGCCGTTGACGGTGATCGAATCCTCCAACACGCCCACACTCTCCAGCGATTCCAGAACCGTCAGAGTGTTGACAAGAAGCGGTTCGACTGACTTTCCTTTACCCTTCTTCTTCTGGTCCAGCACTTCCGACGCCGACTTGCCTCCAAATAGGTCCCACAGCAGCACAACACGATCTCGACCGCCGGTCACAAGCCACTGGCCATCCTGGCTAGCGCCGATACCTCTCACGACGCTGACATGTCCATCAAGAACAAATTTAGGCTTCCCACCAGCATCACCATCCCTCAAGTCGAAGATTCTGACTTTGGTGTCGCCTGAGCCGGTGACCAATTCCATTTTCTTCCCCTTTAGCTCGCCTGATCGGGGGATGTTGAAGCATAGCGAAGAGACCGGCCCACCGTGTGATTTGAACATATGAGTGACGAAACCACCAGCCAAATCCCAAACTTTGACGATTCCATCAGAAGAGCCAGAGGCGAGCAATGTCGACGTCGGGTCGACAATAGAGACAAGGACAGGAGCGGTGTGGGACTTGGGTGTATGTCTGATCGGTGATAATGTCGGGGGTGTCGTCGAGCTTGAGGTAGCTGAAGAGCTGGTTGGGAGCTGGTAGTATCTCAGGGCTAGCGCCCTTGTAAAAACTGCGAGAACACCGTTAGATCCAACAGCCATCGAGGTGACATCGCTGGTGTCACTCTGGATCTTGCCAATCTGAGCTCCAGTAGACACATCTGTCACGAGGACTTCTTCCCCTACCGTTGTAATGACGGTCGCCCCATCAGGCGAAATCAGTACCGGGCCAGAGGTGTGCAGGGGTTGGATGGAATGCGAATTTTTGTACGAAGTCTTGAGACCTCGTTTCACCCTGGGCCCGGTGTTCATCCTGAACAAGTTTTTGTTGCGTTTGATTGAAACAACTTGGAAGTTCGTCTCACTGTCGAAATTTTGTTGCGCGCTCTCAAGAGTTCAAAATTTGTCAAGGAGTGGCGCCGACTGATTGCGATATCAATTCAAGAGAAAGCTAGTCATCACATACTCTACAAAAGAATTCTGTGGGAGTAAGAAGTCCTCTGGACCTCCCAGGAATCACACCAATTTGGCGCCATCATTAGCCATCAGTTAGTGTATGTTTTGAGGACATCGCCAGACCATGTATCATTCTCCGCAAGCACATCTTCCTCTTTATCTTAATCTCTTCTCCCCATCCTCGCCCTCTTCAATTCAACATCATATTCCTTATCTCCTTCTTCGTCCACTGCCCTCGTCCTCCTCGTGTTGCGCAAACTCGTCGAAGCCATCTTTGGAATCAATCTCCTCGTTCGAGTCAGGCAGAACGACCAGTTTTGTTGATGGTCTGAACCTCATAGCTCTCCCTAGTTCATGATCAATCTGGACACCTCCTTATTCGTCCAGTTCCCCCTCCAACATCTCGTACTGTCAAGCGACCACTGGATAAGCTCTGGAGTCTTCGTACTGTGCGCTGATGTACCCTTGAGCCAAGCCGTAGAGTTCGAGTAGCACAGGCCAAAGTCTATAAACTTGAGTGATAACGTTGATACAATGAAAAATTTCATAATCGAAGTTGGACGAGGTAGTGGAAGGTAGAATCTGAGAGCAGTGAAATGTCAACAACAGTTCGACGTTGTCGCATCTTAGAGGCTCTGTCGAATTATGAATGAAGGAGTAGATACCTTCTGGCTGACAAGCGCATGAAATTGTCTGAAATATGACCAGAAAGATGGATGGACAATGACAAGATATTTGCAGGTCGCTGATTTTAGATGCGACTCCTTCATTCCATCTTGGTTGCTTAAATACTTAAATACAGCCAACGTGTTATTGAAGACAACTTCTGAAGTCGTTCTCGTAACTAATTAAGATCTTGAGGTGTTGAGGAACTTGATAGACGAATGTCTGGAGTGACTTAGTAACGACGACAGTAATGAGGGGGAAGGAGCACGTAAAGTTTGGCTGTCAAGCAGGACCCAAAGACCAGAGGAACGGCATAATAAAGAAACTTACTAGAATCATGTTGATGTTGTGTTTCTCCTCAGGTTTAACAAAAACAAAGCAATACCGACATAAGCTCTGCGAGTCAGGATGTTACCGAAGTTCCTCTGGTCCTTGAACACCTCAGACAGAGATCTCCTCATAAATTCACAAACGCAGTGAAAACAGAAAACCAGCTAGGCGTTCTGGTATCTTTCTTAAGCGCTCTAACGATATACGAATGAACTTACCTGGGATCCTGTTGCTACACCTGGTTTCAATACTCCAAAGCCAGAATCACTTTCCCAGTAGAGCAATACTTTCTATACCAGCAGCTGACCTTGTAAGTTTCCACGTAATAAATGAGATGAGTCTGGTCAGACGCACTGACGCTTGCGAATTGCTTGTTTTCGGCCAACGCTGACATCGACGGCAATTCCTAGTTTTTCAAAGCTCTCAAAAAAGCTCTGAACAGGCTTTCAGATGGATTCTGGGCCATCTCAGAGGTTTAAGGCTGTCCACAAGCCTGATCTCCTCAGGCAGGAGGAGGAAGAAGATCAAGAAGAAGGCGGGGCGCTCTTCGGAGTTTCACAGGAAGAAATTGACCTTCAAAACAGCAGAGATAAAGACGGACTGTAGTAAGTAGTTTAGATAATTATTGGATGAGCTTTTGAAGGAGATCATCAAGCTAAGTATCTGCCGTTTTATCGTCAGCTCCCTACTCAACGTATCTAAAACCGCATCGACAGAGACGATTGCTTCAAGGTACAAAGTTCTTGCTGTCAGCTTTCATCCTGATAAACAACGGAATCCAGAGCGAAAAAAAGCTGCAGAGTCAAGGTTTCAGGTGAGCTTTCATCATCGAAAGACCTGTGCGCGGTGCTGCAAACTGATGAATGTGACGCTGTTTGATGATTAGGCTATTCAGAGGGCATATGAAATTCTAACCGATACCCAGCAACGTGCGGTGTATGATCTTTTTGGTGAGGAGGGATTGAAGACGAGTTGGGAGGTTGGGTCGAAGCTGAAGACACCTGAAGAAGTGAGTAGAAGTGTGGAACCTTCCGAATGTCGCTACCCCGCCTGGGACTGACCTTCCTTCGTTGTATTATTAGATGCGTGAAGAGTTCACTAGACAGTCAAGAGCCAAAAAGTCGGCTACTCTGGAACGGCTGATAAAATCGAAGGTGAGCATCCTGCACCCTAGTCAATCCCCGTCTCAATTACTGACATCGCTGATTTCTCAACTTCAGGGGGACATAAACCTCAACATTGATGCTCGTGCTCTCACTGTTCCAGCAGAACAGTGGCCCGCAGGACCACCATCCCTGTCACTCCGAGCGAAAAATGTGAAAAGCAGCCAGTTGATGATGAGACATTCGTTTGAGACACCCATCAACAGTAAAACGACAGTGAACCTAGCTGGGCAGATGCTGAGTCGGAATGGTGCTGGTGGTGGTAATTTGTTTGGAACGCTAAAACATCAGTTCTCACCTCAGCTCTCTCTGGATGTGAGTTGCGACTGGATATCTTCCCTTTCCTCATACGCTCAAGTACTGAAAAGTTTGCTTACAGCTTGGTCTTGCTGCACTCCCGCCACGAGTATTCACTTCCAAAACTCTCTGGACGATAAACGACCAGACATTCTTGACCCTCAACACGGCGTCGCAATCGATCTACGTCCCACCTACGTTCAATATCACTCTCGGCCGCCAGCTCTACTCAAACACGACGGGCTATGTTACCTTCCGCTCGGGCTTCTACACCCTTGGACTGTGGGGTGCTCAGGAGACGAACCGACGGGACGCATCGAGCATGACGGTTGGGTTCACGACACAGAAGGGAAATGAGAACTGGACAGTCGAGACGGCTGTGGGATTATTGGGAAGTAGCATTACCGCTGATTGGGGAAGGAAGGTCCTTGGAGGTGTCGAGGTCAAAGTTGGTGGATCCGTGCAGTCGAGTGGGAACGCGACGGTGTTCTTAACTGGTGAGACGAGGATTACCGAGAATACCAAGCTTGGACTCGGTGTTGAAGGTAAGAGAAATCTTCGATCATGCCTCAACTGGCTTCAGTCCTAAATTACTTTATTATTCGATATTCTAGCTGCTCTCTCCGGTGGAGTTACAGTCAAAGTGAAGCTCAACCGATTAGGTCAACGAATATCAGTTCCAGTCTTACTTACCTCGGAATACGCGCCAGAGATCTTCTTAGTTTCTGCTGTCGTACCTACGGTGACGTACATCGCTGCACACTACCTCTATCTCGAACCTAGCAGGAAACGGAGGATAAAGAGGTGCGTCTACTCTCATCACAGGTTTTGCAGCAGTCTCGCTAAATCTATCTGCTTTTTCTTATTAATAGACGTCTTGCTGAACTAAGAACAGAAAACGCTGAGTGGATACAACAGAAGAAAACTGAAGCTGAAGAAGCCGTCAGGCTGCTGGAACAACAGGTCGACAGGAAGATCCAGGACGAAAGGTCAAAAGGAGGAAAGTTTTCAGTTTTGCGTTCTGATTCTTCCCTTGTCTTCGTCGACTAACATCTTGCCTCCTTTCGTAATCAGGTCTGATTATCATCTCGGCCTACTATGGAAACCTCACCTCTTTCACTGCTCGTGGTCTCTCTGGCCTCGATTCTGACTTTATCGACGTGACCCTTCCTGTCCAGAGTCTGGTCGTCAACAGCCAGTTGGTGATTCCAGGAGGTCGACCAAAGGTATCGAGCTCCTACTTTCCCTTGGAGCCGAAAACCAGTCTCTGACTTTAATCCAACTCTTTGCGTGCTTAGTCGGGTCTCCTTGGATTTTATGACCCTTGTATGGGAGTAAAGAAGAAGTTGAGGATTCGATATGAGTTCAAAGGCCGAGTTCATGAGATCACGGTCGATGATGTGTCTGGATTGATTGCTCCACAGAGAGGTGAGTTACAAATCCAGTTTGTGCCTCCTCTTATATCGCTTCTAAGCTGTTGTTTCGCCAGGTCATTCAATTGACTAGATAGTTGATAGAAGCTTTTTGCCTGAGCTTTGATAGTACTTTGGATGGTAACAGATAACCATCAACGCCGGGCTAAGCTCACCTTCATAACAGAGCTTTAGGGCGCATAAAAGCCCAGACAGACTCTGCACAAGAAACCGCACAATTAGGTCTGAAAAGCATAGTGCTACAAGCTCGTACGTTCGGCCTCATCAGGAAAGGGTATTGTCCATGGATTCTTCGTGTGTGTGTCTAGTTCTAACTTGTGCGTCCTTGAAACGGGCCAAGTTCAATTTCAATCTCACAGCAACGAGCGCACACATCCCAGCAAAGGTCCACCCGTCTCTTTTATCCTTTTTCGTGAATTTGATATCTGTCGGGTTTGGCAACGAAGCTAGAAATCTGCTGCTCGCTTTATGGCAGAAGTAAAAAACGACGACCAGATCTCACCTCGGCTGTGGCTTCTCGACACGGTTTGCTCACTGCGCGCCCATTCTTTCTTCAATCAGGGTGAACTTTCTGGCAACTATTTGCGACTCATCTGTTAAATTTAAAGTCAGTCTTAAGGAGTTGAAGTAAGGTTCTACGATGCTTTCAAATCCTTGCGATTTGTGTATAGCAAGCTCACAATCGTCAGCTGATCGTCCTCATTCCTCCTGCTCGCCTTACCACATAAGCAGATGTGCCCTATTCAGTTCGCTACTCCTCGATTGGAAAATAAGGACTGATCCACCCCTGCGTCAGCAGGAATGACGACTTTGCCCAATTTGTAAACAATCCCCCTGCTTACTCATTAAATAAAGCACCAACGCCACCGCTCGAGATGGACTGCCAGAAAAAGCTAGCTGAAAGTGATGAGGTCCCTTCCTGAGATGCCTTCCAACCAGATTCTGATTCTCATCCTCTCACTTATCACAATTCTAGCTGCCTATTTCTACCATCAAGGTGTGTGTTGCCAGAAAATTGGGCTTCAGCTGCATTTTGGGTACTAATCAATTCGTTAACTTTACTAGCAGACGTCCCGATATCCCTCAGTGCCTTCATCAAATCTCCTTCGAAGATGGTCTCCTTCAAACCAATCTCTCTCTACACTTTGGGAACACCGAACGGTGTCAAAGTGAGTGTTCTATCCTTTGACTGTATTGTCACCACGTGGGAAATGGATCTGAATCTGATTGTATCCAACTTTCGCTGCCATCGCCAGCTCCAAATCATGGTAGAAGAACTCAAAGCTGCGTATAACGCCAAGACAGGGTTCGACTACAAACCCATCACAATCAACATCGGCGCCAACCCACCTCCACAGAAGGAGCCTTGGTTCCTCGCCATCAATCCGAACGGCCGCATCCCAGCTATCGTTGACCACAACAGAAACGACTTCAAGGTGTTCGAATCAAGTGCTGAGATCATGTATCTCCAGAGACACTATGACAAGGATAACCTATTTTCGTGGGACCCGTCCACCGACGAAGGATCCGATTTCGTCAGTGAAGTCGAGCAGTGGATTGCTTTCACGCATGGTGGAGTGGGCCCTATGCAAGGCCAGGCTGGTCATTTCAGCGCCTTTGCTCCAATCAAGGTAGAATACGGTATCAAAAGATACGTTGAGGAGACGAAGAGACTGTACAATGTGCTGGAACTTCGTTTGAAAGATAGGGATTACTTGGTTGGATCCGGTCGTGGAAAGTACTCTATTGCAGGTCAGTATGTTGAACTTGAACCTCTTTTCGGTGTTGTCTCTGTGATGTTTGAATGAGTTCTGACGTTGGCATGCGACATGTTGATAGACATCTATTCGTTCCCTTGGGTGTTTGGAGGACCAACTGTTGGGATTAAGAAATCAGATATGCCACCCGGGGTCTCGGCCTGGTTAGATCGCATCGCTGCTCGACCTCAAGTCCAAGCTGGCCTCGGTGACAATCCGTGAGTGCCCCCCTTCCTCTTATCGAACTTCAACCGGCTTTGCTAATATATTCTTTTTGAGCAGGAGATATAAGGCACTCTTGGCTGGTGAAGACATTGGTTTGCCAAAATGGCAGCAGGAGGATTAAATTAGCTATTCCCACCAAAACATCGCGGTCGCCCCTCCTCCCTCCAATGTTGTGATCCCAGCGTATGCTTGACGAAGTTGGAAAACAAATTCTTGTATACCTGTCTGTCCTAAGTGTTTACAGCGAGCGCGAAGATACAAAGGCAATTGTATGACAGCTTGGTACATCGTATATACCTGAGGCTTGCCACGAGAAGGCCACAAGCGAATCAAATCCATCTACAAACAAGAAAAGAACCCTTTCATCGAGACTTCATCTCTTCCTTCCCCGTATCTAAAGATCGTCCTTTCCTCTTCTTCCTCCTCCAATTCTTCCTCCACTGATCGCCCTGCCACTCCAACAAGATAGGAATCATGTCCTTGGCGCCAAATACGGGCCAGTAGGTGTCAACGAACTGAATATAGGTATCCTCGTTGCACTAGATACAGAAGAAGTAGATAGTTTTAGTCAGAAAGCTTGCCAGATAGTGCAACTGGGTCTTCTCACCTGCCACAACAGAAAGTCGCTGAGTCGGTGCACCCCGCTCGTGCGAACAAGGATGTCCAAGGGTGGTGAATTCACAAGCGACGTAAAGAGCTGCTGATCTATCGATGCTGACGTTATTTCCCTATACGAATCAAGAAGTCCTGTCAGTTACTCCACGCGCAGTTTTGTAAATACCGAGTCTGAAGGGACGTACGACAATGGTCTTGATTCTGATACGCAATTCTGGATGCAGCTGTTTACTGCCGTTGTGATTTCGTCTCGCGAGGTGTAAGGCATGCAGACATTAAGTACCGCTCTGAACAGAGCAGGCGCGAACGCTATCAGGACGACAACACCAAGACAGTTTACGCGGATGGACAAAACTCACCTAGAGTTGTGTTTCGTCAGTTCTTCCATCTCTCTCACTGAATTTCGGACGTCTGGAGGTAGGAGGGAGACTTGGCCTATCATGTTAACGCGAACACCATATCGATCCAGCAGCGCTCTACACCAAAGGTCAGGTTTCACGGAATCAGGTAAGATTGTGAATTAATACGAGTACTCACCCTTTGTCTGCCAGCTCCCTGAACCTTCCCCTTGCCATATCCATCAAGGCGTCTACTTCATCCTTCGGTCGTGAGAAGTTCTCGATCGAAAAGACATATACAGTCACACACTCAACATCCAATCTTAAACACAGCTCTAATACCTGCCAGTCGATATATGTGTAAAGTGTATGGGAAAAAAGGTTGTCAGCAACTTACTCGTCGTGCCAGCGAATGTGAAACGACTCTTGAGTAGAACTGACCCTCTTCAAGCTCTCAAACCCCTGAGCATGCCCTTCAACAACCTGCTGGCCTTTCTCTCTTGCAAACCTTCTATTCCCATCCAACACAAACGCTAGGTGTTTCGGGATTGGGCCAGCTGAGAGCGTGGCGAGGACCAGGCGTGTGAGAAGGCTGTGAATCCATTTCCAAATGCTGTAGATGAGGGAGACTATGCTCATAGTCCTGCTGCTGCTATTTTCCTGCCCCTTTCCAAGTCGGATCCCATAGGGGAAAAGCCTCAAGTTTTTTGGGAGCTCCTGTGCTGGTTTGCAGCGAAAAAAATATAGCGCGAGGTTGACTTCCATCCAAAACGTTCGAACCAATTCAAGAAATTGTTATTTGACTGATATCTTAACTCAAACTGGTACATGCAGCTCGTCGTGAGTTTAACAACCGCTTGTATACAAAATTCACCCGGCGAAACAAGCTTCAGCGAGGCTCAAATAAACTATGACGGCAGAATTTCCAAGTTTGTTCCTATTTCCCGCCTTGCTTCTTCTTTTGCGAAGGTCTGAGCTGACTGAGATCATTGCTCGTTCAATGTCAATTTAGCTGAAGAAACAGCGCTGGTTTCCCAACATCTAAATGAAATTATACCGGGATTGTTCTGCGGTGATATCATTGGAGCACAAGATTCCACTTTGTTGAAAGAGAAGGGCATAACAAAGGTCATGAGTATCCTTCGAGGTCCTGTGAATATTGCACAGGTGAATAAGTCGCTTTGGAAGTCTTCAGAGTGAATGTTGATGACTTGCGCTTGAACTTGCTCCGCAATCCAGTCGATAGAACCCTCAAACCACCTTCAGATCGAAATGGACGACCTCTCCTCCTCACTACTATTGCCTGAAATTCCACCTGCAGTAAAATGGCTAGAGTCCTCGCTCAAGGAGTTTGCGGAGAAGGGAGAAGGAAAGGTGCTGGTACACTGTCAAGCGGGAATGAGTCGAAGTTCGGCTATCGTCATGGCTTATGTGATGAAGACAGAGAAGGTCGGGTTAGAGGAAGCATATACGATGGTGAAAGAAGCTAGGCCTTGTGCCGAGTGAGTCGCTTGTTCAGTTGCTCCCTCTCTCTCAAGTCGCTCACCCTTAACACTCACAGACCGTCGCAGACATTCTTGAAGCAACTGAGGCTCTTTGAATGTGCCAAATGGTCTGTTGACCCAGCGGCTTCGAGAGAGATTCGTGATTTCTACCTGCAGCGTAGCGTAGATCAGGTGCTCAGTAAGTTTCCGCACCCAGCCATATCTCGTCTCCACATTCCTACTCAGAATCACCTCATTGACATCATTATTGCTCATTTATTAATAACTGCCGTATTTCACCTCTCTCGTTCTATCAGACGGTCCAACTTCAATTCCAGTCTCATCACAGCACTTTGCACCATCTGAAACACAACGACAGCCCCAGTCGCCCATTCCAAATGGGATGACCCGGAAATTGCGATGCGGAAGCTGTCGAATGATACTGGGGCAGTATGAGAATGTGATTCATATCAAGGAAGAAATTGGTGGGCCTGCTGTTCCGGCTGCAATGATCAACCCTTTGTTACCTAAGATCCCAAAGCAGATTTTGGCTAGTCCAAAGTGCTCGGGTTACTTCCTTGAGCCTGTGAGATTTGTTTCTTGTGAAACGTTCCCCGATTTCGTTGGTGTTGATTGTCAAGATGACTGACTCCGAGTTGGCTTGTTAAACTGCGATCTAATAGATGGACTGGATGGCTACCCAGATTGCGGTGGGAGAAACTCAAGGAAAGCTTCTTTGCCCCAACCCTAAGTGTGTAGGTGGAAAGAAGCTGGGCAATTTTGATTGGAGCGGTGTTAGCTGTGGGTGTGGAGTCTGGGTTGGGCCTGTAAGCTACCTCTCTTAAATCTGACTTTCCTGGGTTTCCTGACTGATCTCGAGACTTCTTTTCATCCTTTAATGCACAGGGGTTTTGTTTAAGCAGAGCAAAAGTTGATGAGATTATCGTCTAATAGTGTTTTTGACAATGAGTGTTGTACTCGACATTGCATGTTTTCATCCTGTTCCTACCTTTTCCTTAACGATCTATTGCATAGTTTATGCCACGACGTATGTTTTCCTTTGTCGCTGGAATATATCGAAAAGGAGTATGGTATCTGTGGTTGTACAAACTACGGAAGTTAAAGCTAGAATGCGACGATGTGTGCGCTGCGATGTGGTATTCCTCAAGGTCAAATGACCGCTTCTTCCATCCTTCTTAGTTTCTACCGGAGAAGATAGACTTCTTTCCAGGGACGAGAGGTGTGCCAGTGTTTCCGATCTTCTCCATGTCTCTAGATGGAGCTCTGGAGGATCTGTTAGCGTTGTCCTCCAACAGGGACTTCTTAATGGCTTTGATGTCAGCCTTGTCCTTGTCGTCCTTGAGCTGCAGGCTGTATTTGCGGACAATGTTGATCAAGTAGATGTTGAGGAGAATCAAGATGATGAAGCCAACGCTATTGTTCGACAGAGGGTGAGAGTCAGTCAAAGAAAACGGCGAAAGCAAACGTCAAATGTCGACAATATCACTTACATCAGAAGGTATTTGTAGCTGGTGCACAAGCAAGGGGGTCAGTGAAGCACTTGGAAGATCAAATTCAAACCTGCTTACCCCTGGTAGAAGTTCTTGCACTCATCTGCGCTTATGCCAGTGGAGCTTGAGTCCAGCTTGGCGAGCTCCTCGTCAATCATGGCCACGGTCTCACCACAGTTCTTGACGACTTGTTCCTCTCCCCCCTTCCAGATGTTGTAGATTTGCATGATGCCGAGACCAATGTTGACAAAAAGATCGAGACTGAATCACAACATATCAGCTGGGTTATCGTGCTGAATGTCAACAGTTGATCTCGTCCACTTACACCAAAAGAGTGTGGAACATGCTGATAAGCTTCCTAGCAGCAAACGTAGCCCCGACGAAGCCAAACAGAGCAATCGCAGCCAACAGACACCAGGCGGCGCCGATAGCGATGGTGGTTCCTAACAGGAACTTGCTAGGGTCCACCAAACCTATGAAACAATGAAGCCAACGAGACAAATTAGAAGATGTGAAATATGAGAAGGCACGAAACGTCTGACCTTTGTAGTACTTCCAGGTCTGGACAGCTTCAACAACGGCCAAGGCACAGACAGCGATGGAAATGATCAAAGCACCGAGTCTGACTGGAATGCAGCTACAGAGTAAATTATGGTCAGATTAACGGTCGGAGGCTGAACAGAGACAACTTCATACCCCATGAAAGTCCGTTGGGTGGTTGACATGATTGAAAGAGAGTGTAGACGAGAAAGAACGACCTGTTTACGGTGTTTCCTGGACCGCGGTGAATACCAAAGGAAGCTGGGAGTTGAAGCTGGAATCTAAGTGGGCTACTTTTCTCACTATCAAGCCCCTTTATACTTATACCCAAGAGAAATAAGTACCGGGAGGGAAGGGAGGAAGGCGGAAGAGGGAAGCATTACCATAAGCGATTGCACAAGGTGATGGTGGATGTCTCGGGTGGGGAGACGAGACGTCGCCTTCCGCCAGAAGCTCATTTTGGTTTCTCTCAATGGAAATGAGTCTGGATCCCCACTGTTACCGTGCCTGGAGTTGTACCTAGGAGAAATTGTACCTCGTGAAGCTAGATATGGATAAATCTGAGAAGTCGCGGCGCCACTGAAAACAACCTTCCATCCGCGTCGTCACTCCCAAGCTGAAAGATTCTGTCACAGAGGTAAAAAAAAAAGAGAAAAGGATATACTCATCTCATAGCGAACAGTACATATAAAAGCAAACAGATAATATAACCAAAAGACCAACAAAATGTACATAAAAAAGTGCCACATGTCGAGAGAAAAGTCCACATGCTAATAAAAATAAAAGGTCTACAAAGTGAATCTGGTTGGAAGTCTTTGTGGTATACTACACTCAGATTCTCTACTCAATGATCTCAAACCTGCCTCTCTTTCCATCTCGATCTATTACCTCGTCGTCCTCAAACCCTCTCTTGGACGTTCCAGCGCCCATACCACCGAGAGTCTGGTCTCCATCGCCAGCAATCATTGACGCGAGCATGCTAAGGTACTCGTCATCTGGAATACCCATAGACGAGAAGGGATTCACAATGTTGCCGTCTTCGAGAGAGGCCATGCCGTTCTGAAGCGCGTGGGCACCATGAGTGAGAGCGTCCTGGACTCCGTTGTCAGAAAGAGGAGGGACACCAATCTGCCGCGGTATTTCAGTGACGAGCTGCTGGATCTGTTTCATGTGTATCAGGTGTTTCTGGAAAGCAAAAGATTTCGACTATCAGGCCAGCGCGGGCTGAAAGATCGCTTCATTCAGACTCACCTCCAACATTCCAAGGAGACCCTCTTTGCTGAAAGGCTTGGCAAGATGACCAGTCATGCCGTGACTCATATAGGACATAATTTGATCAGGATTCGAGTTAGACGTCATGGAGATGATTGGAGCTGAAGATAAAGACGATCAGTAATGTGATCCTCGAGGAAGTAAGAAAACTTCACTTACTCTGAGGATCAAATTGTCGAATCATAGACGTCGCAGAGATACCATCCAGATTAGGCATAACAATATCCTAATTATAAGAACAGAAAACATTAGAGAGTTGAACCTGAAAGGCAGGCGAGAAAAAAGGCAGGCGCTGACCATCAAAACCAAATCATACTTCTCAACATTCATTTTGTTGACGGCAGAAACACCATCGACGGCATAATCAATCGTGCACCCGAACACCTGTAGCAGCTTACTTGACATCTTTCGATATACTGCGTCGTCCTCGACAATCAGCACCCTAGGCGCAGAAGTCCACCCGGGAACGTACTGGTTCGACCTCGCGCCAGCCGCACGGACCCGCACGTTATCGCCCGAACCAGACACGATGACCGTAGACGGCCCTGAACTTGGTGTTGACGATCCAAATATGTTGGCAAATACTGACGGCATGTGTTGAGGCGTGGGCTGGAGAGGTCCCCCGGGGGCGTTCTGGTTCGTCTGGTGGTAAGGGCTGCCATTCTGTACTGGCGGGGACGTCTGATGGTTACTGTTGGCCGAGTTGTTGTTATTGTCGTCGTTGTATGGCAAGTCGTGCCCTGCGAGTGGTGAAAGTTGGTGCGTCGAGAACATCGGTCCAAGACGTCCATTCTGAGGTTGTTGTTGAGGATTAGTAGCATACGACTGCGATCCAGAAGGGCCTTGAGAGAAGGGGTCAATGGACTGCTGGAGCGGTGGCGCATTGGGCTGAGGTTGGAACTGGTTGACGACACCCGTCGAGAAAAGTGGCTTGGAGCTGTTAACCGAAGAACGACTGGAGTCTTCTCGACTGGGGTCATACGGTGAAGAGTACGGGTTGATACCATTGTAAGTCTCTACAGTGTTTTCATTTCCAATGCTGTACGACATTCGTCGGTTGTAGTCTGCCATTTGGTCGTAAGAGGCTCGTCGAACCGCGTCGTACGAGTTGAGGAGCTTCTGTGCGGATTGAGAGGGAACGAATTCAGGCGGTGAGCCAGAATTGTTGGAAGATCCAGATCCTTCTCGCAAACGTTCTTTCTCTGTGGGCCGCGGGATAGAACGACAGAATCAGTAAGAGGGAGAAGAGCGGGAGCGTGGAAGTAAACGCTGTCACATACCAGCCTCCAGGTTGACGAGATACTGCACCAAGCCCTGCATCAACTGATCTTGAGCCATCATATTTCTCTGATAACCGACTAAATCACTCGTCACCGCTTGATAGTTCCTCGTTAAACTGGCAATATGGCCGTGCATCTCATTCTGAGTCTTGAGAAGCGACGAGATTTGAGCTTGGAGGCTTGAAACGGTAGGGTCGTTAGAGACAACAGGTGGAGGCATGTGTTGGGATGCAAGGGGGACGTTATTCAGGTTTGGATAAGGGGCGTTACTCGTCGGGGAATCTTGGTTCGGTGGTGAGCCGTTGGCAGTCGTGGGAAGGACAACCTTCTTCTGAGTAGGTGGCTTTCGCTAGATATTTTTAAGAAGAAAAAATTCAGCCATTGCAGCCTTTTATCTTGTAGGAGAATCGAGCGCAAGCTGACCTTGATAAATTCCAGTGAATCTTTACTCCTGGAGTTGAACTGAGGGTGCTTGAACTCCCACGAGTTCTCACCATACATCGCAGCAGATTCATCTCCGTTCTTGACCTGCAGGATGTATGGAAAAGAAGGTTACCCGCAGTTCAGTTTGGGGTAGTTCAAAATGTCTCGCTGACGACGAAGGTCAGATGCGTACCTTATGAAAGTCGTATTTGTTCAATTGACGAACAAACGAAGCAAAATTTGAATGCCTGAAAGTTTGAGGCCTAACGGATTAGAGAAAGGACCGTCAGTCAGAGCAGCGTAGTAGATACACAGAGGGGGGAATTTGCTACTCACAGTATTCTCGTCGTAAACTCGTTCATATCCTTGACTCTGAACGAGTCACCGTTAGGTGTCCAACTGACAACATGAGAATAAGTCTGATCTTCCAACATCCTACATTGTTCAGCAAGTATAGAGGCAAGAGAGTCAAGAACATTGATCAGCACTCCCGCCGCATGCTACCGCATTCGTCACAAAAAACCCGAATGGCCGAAAAGTTGCACTACCCACTTGAACAGACGCTTGATGAAGTCAGAGGGACCTGACTCCTTCTTCTCCTTCTCTCCTGGAGCTGGTGCGGGTGGTACACTGCTCCCCATGAAAATGGGCGGGTTGGGCGGCGGCATCACTGAGGTGCCTTGGGGAAGAGGAGGAGGCTGCTGATTCTGTCGCTGAAGCTGAGGATGCTGCTGCTGCTGTTGCTGTTGCTGATGCATCTTCTGATCCTGCTGGTTTGAAAACGCGTATGGCTGCAAGCAAACTGGAGATCAGCAAGGCAAGCAAGGAGAACGCAAGGGGGATTTGAAAACTTACAGCGCCGTGCATCATGCCTCCCTGCTGCTGCTGCTGGTTTGACATACGCGTTGCAGGTGGGTAGGGGTGTTCCTGCTGCTGCCTTCGACCATCCATCCCTGGATCAGCGTATCCATAGGGAGGGTTCGAAGAGTAGGGGTGGGTGGCCATTCTGCCGGGTGAGTCGACGCTGCTGTGCTGATAGCAGAAACCTGTGGGTTCTGTCTCTTCCTTTCTGATTCTTCCTTCTCTAATATCCTTCTATCGAGTGAGAGCCTCTACCTTTCGTAAATTGGGGTGGATTGACTGTTTGGATAGAAATGGAAACACCAAGCGGATGAAGCTTCTTTCAAATTGGGACCGATCGATCTTCTTTTTTCAGCCCTGTTTATGCCCAATTTAATATTCTTCCAAGCTAGTTTGCGATACAGAGACCTGTCGATGCTGTAGTATTCCAAGGTGAATTTCCCACAGGGTATGAAAATGGGGATGGGGCCAGAAGAGGGCGGAAATGAGTAAGGTGAAATGGTGATGATCGCACCCTTTGCAGAGCTGGCGCGCGGGTCGGGTCGTTCGCTGTGGCAAGGAAAGACAATGTTGACTCGGACAAGTTATGTCCCCCTTGGAACGCCCGGGGAAGCCTTCATTTAAGTTTAATAAGCACTGGGTATGTCAGATGAAGTTACAGCGGAAACAGCTGCGAATCTCTTTCTCCATAAATGAAAACAAGCACTCTGAGGAATGAGCAAATCGAAAAGGCTCTGCGGTACGCTTGGAAATAAACCATATACTCCTTACACCCATCGAGTCTTGTTACCGCTTTCTTGCGCCTTCTTCGTCTCCCTCGCTAATGCCTCCTCTTCCGCCTGCTTCATCGCCTCCTCAAACAGGTCTCCTTGGGAGACAGCGCGACCTTTCACACCAGTACCGTTGATAGATAACCTCGTGCTAGAATTGGAAGATTCTGATGTTGATGGAACAGGTTTGGAGTGCCCGTTGCTGCCGCTGCCATTCGCATCCATCACGTACACGCCCAACCCAGGCGAGCGGAGGGACGGCACTCGTTGGAACGGGTAGTGCGACGGTGATGCTGGTCGAGAGATAGATGAAGGGTGTACGGGCGGAAGGGCCACCGTTGCCTCGTCGGCTTGCTTTTGCGGCGACGAAAGGTAGGACGCTGACACAGGCGACGCAGGTACAGATGAGAACAGTGCTGGTTCAAGGAGGGACGGCGATAGCGATGGTGATGGTAATCTAGAAGAATCGTTAGGTGGTGGTTCGTTTTGAAGCTGATCTAACGCCCGACTGCTCAATCGTGGCGAGGCCCGTTTCTTTGCGATAGACTTGTTCGTAGGCGTTGCGTTATTCGAGTGCATTTCAGTGATTGGGGACGGTTCTTCCATCCTAATAATAGGTTGAGAGTGCGGTGGATGGATCTGTGCGTTGTCTGATTGAGGTATAGGAGGTGGTTGAGTGGGTGTAGGAAGTTGACCGAGGAGGACTTCGAGACCTTCGGTGTCCGGTGGAAGGATAGCTGACTCTCTGATGGCATTGCAAAGGGCAATTCCAGAGTCGTCGATAGAATGAAGGAAGCGAAGAAGCTCCTTGCATAGAAGAAAGTCCTTGCTGGCAAGGGCAAGTCGCAATAGCCTGACAGAGTCCTTCGACGACGCATCAGGTTGATGTTCAAGCGTGTGCAGTACCAAAAGATATGAAGTTGCCGTTTTGAGAAGGCCAGAACGGAGACATTTCTGAGAAAAATAGGTGAACGCGTTATCAGTGCGAGGTACAGCGCTAGCATTTTTAGTGAACGCGACTCACATCAAACAGGTCTCTTGGATTGCCCACCACTCCAAATAGGAAATCCCAACGATTCACTTCGGTCTTTCTAGCACAATTGACAACAACTTCCAGCGCGCAGTCGAAGCTGTTCAAGAATTCAATCACGAGCGGCAGGACACCAACTTCCGTCGGGGGCAGCGCTTCGATCTCCTCTCTCGTCTTGGCTTTTGGTTTCGTCGGCGTCCATTCCAGACCATCGACGATTCGAGGAGATGCCTGGGGGCCTTCGTCTGCTTCTTGTTCGAGGACACCGTGGAGGAGGATTTCCAAGGCGTGCGAGAAGTAGATGAGGGAGGAATAGTGAGAGGCAAGTCTAATGGCTTCTTTCACTTGACCTCTAGTGAGGTGGAATCGAAGGATGTGCGGTAAAAAGAGGTTCGTCTGTTGGTCAAAGATGGAACGCTGGTCAGCGACAACTCCAAAAGAAAACGGAAGTTGACACACCGAAGTCAAGATTTTGAACATGCCGAAGGGTAAGCTTCTCCTCACAGAGAGCTCTCCTTCAACACCAATGATAACCCCCTTGTCCATCAGGACACTGAGTGGATAGAAATCTAGATCCAGATTCACGCTTTCTTCAACCATTCCCATTGCCCTCTTCTTCTTGACGACTTCACCCGCTGTCATTCCAGCGGTCGAAGGCTGGTCTTCCTCGATCGTTAACGCATCCAGCCAGACTCTGACACGTTGTCCGTCCCAACCCCACAGCGAGTTTTCCAAGCTACCTATCCCGCTCAAATGAGTCCAATAAGCTTCTATTCGATCGGCGAGGATCTGAAGGACGTATTTCACTTGGGGAGGGTCGGAAGTGGATCCTGTTGTAGTCGTTGAAGATACTGACGTGGAGCTGAGGTGTGACTTAGCCGCTGGTGATGTACGTGAGGTCGTTCGAGCATGTGTTTGGGAGTGCGACCGGCGGTGAGAACGCTTGGGACGGAGAAGGACGAGCTTGGAGTCGATCAAGAAAATTATGGTTGCCATGCTGAGATCATCTTGAGGATCACCGAACTCTGAGTAAGACAGCACCCACGGTCAGCAATACGTCTTGAGGCAGATTTGTAGCCACTTACCCTTTTGGCCCTTGGGAATTAACCAACTCATTCCACCGACCCGCTTAGGGACTTCGACCACACCTTCAAAGGAGATTCTGCCACATTCCCTCAGCTCTACAGAATCTCCTGCCGGGAGAATGAGGAAGTGGAAGAGTGTGTTGTCTTCTGTGTAGACCAATAGCGAGTTATCCAGCAGAGATAGGAGCTGAACAGGGCTTGGTAGGGTGACTTCACTCAAGACGTTACCTAAAGTTAGGTCAAGCTCTCTCGAGAACAACCGCAGCGAGAATGCCCCCAAATCGAGATCCTCGCATGCCGCGACCAGGACGTGGTGGAACCAAACCATCCCACCTCGGACCTTAAAAGCTCCTTCTTCCTCTAGAGATGTGAAGAGCTTCCATCGACCTGTTGCAGTGGAGTAGTGTGTGAAACCGTGAGCACCAGCAACAGCGACGAGATTTCCAGAGGGTGAGACTGAGGAGTGGGTGAGAGGGTGGTGTGTTGAAAGGTAGAGTTGAGGGATCTCAGGCAATCAAAGAATGTCAGTACCAAGAATTATATCCTCGATTGTATCGACGGTAGCTCACCTTGATGACTTCCCAGACGTCACTGCCACTAGTGATGACACTACGGTCCGGCTGATCTGCACCTCGATAGACCAAAACTCTGTCATCCATCTGCAAGAACGCATACCTCGTATTACTTGGTTCCTTTACCAAACTCCTTGCCATTGGGAGATGCGAAAGACTCGTCTCCCACCCTCTGCTCAAGAGGATTACCCCCAACCCACCTTCAACCCAGAATGCATCCTCCACACCTCGCAGGAACCCATCCTCCTCCCCACCTTCTTTACCAACGCTACCCCATTCACCAAACCCTCGACCAGACGCTATCGACGCTTTCGTTCCCATGCTGTTCAGTCGACCTGAAGGCGAGAACAACGCAAATCCAGTTTCGTATCCCGCGAGCAGTGCATGGCCGTCCTGCGACCACTGGAGGAGGGTGACGCTGCCAGCAGGCGATGGAAGCATCAAAGGCTTTTCTAGATACGGTGTTGGAGGTCCGAATTCAGCGAGTGCGAGGTAGTGTATGTGACCAAAGTGTGTCCCAACCGCGAGCAGTGGTGACGTTGGTGAAAGTTTCAACGTTGACGGTGAAGGGATGAGGATGGGGACAGCTGTTGATGTTGACGAGACTTCGAGTGGGTATGGAAGGAGGTAGCTTGAGTTCGGCAAGAGGAGGGTAAAGAGCTGGTGTGATATCGATAGAGTGAGTTCCAGTGGAATTAAGTTGGGGCTGTCTTGTTGTGTTTTGTCTGAGAATCCTAGGATGTCCGACACAAGAATTCCCTCTGTTTCTGGAACTTCTTCAACCTCATCTATCACAGACCTCGTTCTCTGCTTCTCTTTCGAGGTCCGTCCATGTTTCCGTCGGGCTTTGGCGAGGTTTTTAAGTTGTAAGATTCTGGGAGGGTGTTTTGCTCCCAGAACACACCCTTCAGGAGTTGATACGAGAGCTGATATTCCACCTTCGATGTAGAGAGCATGCGAGAATGCGAGAGTGTAGGGTGGGATGGGGTTCGATTCGCCTGGCCCAGGAAGGAACAGATCTGGGCTGTTGTTGGACGACGAAGGAACAAACACGTCCGAGAATGGGAAAGGAGGAGAGAAGTGTAATGAGTATACTAGCAAGTGTGACGTAGAGGTCTGGAAATTAAAGAAACAAGTGAATAAGTTCTCAGCATCTTCACCACCCACTCGGGTAAAATAGCTCACCACGACGAGAACAGTACTCTCATCCCAGGAGAAAAACGATGATATGTTCGTCCCATGTTCTTGAATACTTTTGGGAGATCTTAGGACGCTGGTGATTCTGACTGCAGGCTACACATTCACCACGAAGCGAAGAAGCAAAAGCCCCCAAAGTCAGCCAGTTTCATTCCAACAATTCCCAATACAATGCTAGTCTCAAGCGTACCCTGACATTCCATACGACTACCCGCTCTGCCTCTGTTGCCAGGAACAGGGATCCCAGGCTGTTGGGGCTGATATGCTGAACCGGCGAGGAGGAGGATGGCGCCAGCAGCGTTGGGGACCTCGTAGGCCAGTACATCGCTCTGAGAGCGAGATGTTCTGGTCCAGTACTTCTTCAGAGCTCACTTCTTGGCCTCTAAAATGTGTCGAACCGACCTTACAAGGTTAAGGCTGAAATGGCGTTAAGGCCCGTCTTGGGGGCAACCCGCTGGCGCGAAGGTATCTCCAACGATATTTACCTCTGCTTTCAACGAAACACAGGATATTGGTACTGACTGTAGATCTGAATAGAAATCAGAGGACTTTGTGACTTTCACTCCACTCTCCTGGCCATATTCCCATCCACTCGGGCCCATTGCTTTCCTCGCGTTGAACAATCCCAGCACATCTTGCCCATAGCGAGTTCTGATACGAGTTTATTCACTCTAAAGGAATTCAGCAGTTTTATAAACTCGGTCATTCTCCTGTCATCCTAGACTTTGAATTCTTTTAGAATTAGTTCTCCAGCTCAACCGTAACTCCTTCCCTCAGAGGCTCTCATCTCCCCAGCCTCTACAAAACGCTGATATTCGAATTTGCTTACTTAGAGGCATGCCCAAAGTTCTCGTCACTCGATCCCTACCTCCCAGGGCTATGACTCTTCTTGAGTCGTCGGGACACGACCTCATCGTCTGGCCTGAGGACTGCTCAGCCTCTCGTTCTTTCGCTCTGGAGAACGTTAAAGGGTGTCAAGGTGCATTAGTGATGCTCACTGATAAAGTGGACCAGGAATTCCTTGACGCTGCTGGCCCATCTCTCAAGGTCGTATCTACCATGTCGGTCGGCTATGACCATCTCTCCCTTCCTCCAATCAAGGCTGCTTCTTTGCGAGTTGGGTACACTCCAGGCGTCCTTACCGATGCGGTTGCTGATCTAACGGTAGCCTTGGCGTTGATGGCTGGCCGAAGGATCGGTGAAGCTATTGCGGTGGTCAAAGAGGGCAAATGGCCCGCGTGGGGGCCAATGGTCCTTGCTGGGCCTCAGATCAAGAATTCAACTGTCGGATTTGTTGGTAAGTTTGCTTAACAGGAAGCTATTTGAATGACCTCGTTCTCAAACACTGCGTCCTAATCATGATAGGATATGGTCGTATCTCATCTGCCGTTCTCGACCGTCTGATCCCATTCAAACCCGCCAAGATTATCTACACCTCTTCTTCCGGCCGAGCTTCTACACATCCATCAATCGCCATGAAGCTGGTAGACGTGGACACCCTTGCTTCAGAAGCCGACATTGTGTTTATTTTGACTAGCTATAGTCCAGCGACACATCACATGATCTCCACCTCCTTCTTTAACAAGATGAAGCCCACAGCTATCCTCATCAACACTGCCAGAGTGAGTATGTAGTCTTAATCAACGCTGCCTCCTTCGGATCTAAAGCAAAAGGCTTTCATTCAGGGACCTATCGTCGACACGGCTGCCCTCGTTTCTGCTATTCATGACAAGAAGATCTTTGGTGCAGGCATTGATGTGGTCGAGGGAGAGCCAAACATCCCAGCGGACCATCCATTGCTTCGGGAACCCCGATGTGCAGTGCTACCTCATATCGGAAGTGCGACCACAGAGTGCAGAGAAGAAATGGGCATCATTGGTGAGTCTCACCTCATCACCCCGCATCGCCTTCACTTGCAGGATGATTTCCTAAATTACTTTACCATCTTCTGTATGCCCTCCCAGCGGTGAAAAACCTGCTCGCTGGCTTAGATGGAAGCGAAATGGTTTCAGAATTGACGCTCTAGATAGGAGTGAATAGAAATGCGATCTCAGAGTAGTTTTTTAACATTCTTCATCACCTCGTTACCGATGTGAAAGTTCTCGCTCAGTCGTTGTTGCACCATGGCAGAAGTGCTTTGATTCTTGTTTTTGCTGTGGGACGTCGCGATTGTCTTCGTCACCCATGGAAACGCTTCCTCAATGGCATCGCGCTCTGCTCGCTTGCCCCAGTCTCCTGCCTATAATGTATGAGATATGAAAGGCCAGAGCTCGAATCTCTGTGTCTCTTTCTATCTTTATCTCTATCCCTTCCTCTGCACAGGCCAACCGATCTACTCCTTCTGCAATGTCTACAACTCCAATCACGCACAACGGTAGCTATCACGCTCTCATCTCTCTGGATGTGCATCTGGCATAATTCCGTTTTTTGAACCGACCCCTTTGATAGCTTTGATGATCTCTCAACGAGATCTATGTCTTCCTTGAACATGACAATTACGGATATTCCCTGACCATATGGGTTTGTTCTCTCTTCTCGTTCACTTCAAGTTCTCCACCTTGGTCAAGCTGCTAGATCTCACTTTTGGTTCTTGCTCTGCTCTGCCTCTACTTGTGGTGTGACTGAAGCCAATGGTGAGAACGTCTTGAAGTCATGCGTAAACCTGACGAGATGCAACACTGACTCAAGATGAGTGCAGATGTTTGACAGCATTCTCTCAAACGGAGACAGATACTAGATATCAAAGCTACGCCTTTACTTATCCAAGACTCATACTAAGCTACTGTTCAACTAGGAGTTAGGTTTCGAGTCAGAGAAGAGAACGTAAGATGGGAATAGTGATTGATAGACTCTGCCTGTGCGGTGTCCGATTGATTAGAGCTGGCTTCTGTTGTGTTATGAACAGGAAGAGACAACAGCAAAAACTTTTAAGTAAAGTTACAAATGTACTGCTTTGAGTTACAAGAGCCTCCGAAAAAAAAAATGAAAAGGGAATAACCCTCCAATAAAAATGACTGGACCGGGAATCGAACCCGGGGCTGGCGCACGCAAGTGATGAAGATCAACATATGGCAAGCGCCAATTTTACCACTAAACCACCCAGTCTTGTATAGAAGCCGAACTAGCAAAGTTGTGTAGTATGTTGCATAACTATTTTCAAAGGTTAGTCCTTACCTTCAAATCACCTTCAATGAGCTTTCAAGTTTTAAGATGCGCCTCTCAAAGTCATAAAGGGCTGTGATTATTTTTAAAAAAAATAGTCCGAGAGCCTCGCACCGAACACAGCTGGTCAGAAAGACGTCTGTGAGGTCTATAGTATACAAGAGGGGACTTGTGTTTGCATATCCTTCAAAATCTTCGGAAGTGATTCATACGGATCATACTTGTACTCCTGTGAATAGAAATTTTAGATCTCAGCTCAGCAAGGACAATAATCGCCGCAGGATTTTTCGTGCGAGTTTCTCGTACACATCGACGTTGGTTCTTCTACTTTGTAATTTCTACACAAAGTGAATGGTAGCAGGATCTCTCAATATCAAGACCTTCGCATCAAATCCTCTCAAGCAGAAGCCAGTGTTCACCCTTCAAGGCAGAGCTTTCCCATCCTCTCTTTCTTCCATAACTCAGCAGAATCAGCTTAGGATGCCAAAGGATCCTCAGTCCAGCTCTGGAACGAGCTTTGCCTTGCCATTGTCAGGTGTAAGGGCTACTCCCCTCCTTGGTCTTGAGGATTCATGCTGTTCCTGAGCTCATTCAACTTGTATAATCCGTTCTCCAGCTCTTCGCAGTTGCCAAACCCACCGGTATTGTTAGTATGAAGCTTATCGAGAAACTCAAGCCTATGCTGGTAGAATCCAAGCTCTTTATCGACCCAACTAATCCTTACATGGGTCCTGGTCGTGGAAAGAAGGGCCAACGTCGAAACGGAGGTGGTATCAAGATTGGGCAAGGAGGCACTTTGGACCCTGGTGCGGATGGTGTCCTCGTCATTGGTGTCAACAGAGGAACTAAGCAGGTGACTTATCCTTGGCTTACTCTACTGCAAAGGAACTGGTCAGATGCTGATATTTGATGCTTCTAGCTTCAACGCTTCCTTAATGGTTCAAAGGAATATCTTGCAACTGGTCTCTTGGGATGTTCCACAGATTCGTACGACTCAGATGGTGCTATTGTTGACGAGATGGCTTGGGAGCATGTCACAAAGGAAATGATTGAAGACGTCTTAAAGCAGTTCACAGGAGAAATTTCGCAGATGCCGCCAATGTGAGACTTTCAGAACCTTGTTCCAGCGGAAAGCCTTTCATCGAATACTGAACTAGGAATGTTAATTTTTTTTACAGTTACTCAGCTCTCAAAATGGATGGCAAAGCGCTCTATGAGTACGCTCGGAGCAATACGCCTCTCCCTCGACCAATCGAACCTCGAAAAGTGAACATTTACGCTATTCAATTGGAGAATTGGTCTGAAGGTGGAACCTACACCGTTTCAGGCGACGAAGAAGAAGGCGAGGTGATTGACCCATCTAAGATCGCTGGCGCTCAACATTCATTCAGACCCCCCAACAAGAAGGTCGATGCTGACACACTTGCAGCGATGAAGGCATCAGAGAAGCTTATAAAAAATCCTTCAGTCAAACCTTTGGATACTGGAGTCGCCGAAGTAGGTAGTGACGTCTTGACCACCCCAGCAACTCCAACCATAACCAGCGCTTCCACCAGCTCAGTGGGTCCCAAAGTCAAACGCCTTCCACCATCATTCACCCTCAGAATGACTGTTGGATCTGGCACCTATGTTCGCTCGATTTTTCACGACATTGCGGTTGCTTTGAACACCAGAGCCCATGTGGTTACACTCCAACGAACTCGACAAAGTGAATTCTGGCTGGCAAATGACTCGGGTGAACCATTAGATCAATCGCCCGAAGAGGAAAAGACAAAGAATGAGAGCAAGAAGAGTATTCCTTGGGAAGTCTTTGAGAGGGGATTGAAGAAGAGACAGGGGGGGATTGATAGGCAGACAATGGGTGAAGAAGAAGACGAAGCGCTTTCCGCCAGCAGCGATAAATGGGAAGAATGGGAGATGGCTATCCTTAACGCATTTGAGGAAACGAGATAGGGTAGGGAGATAACAGAAGCTTGGCTGCCCGCTTGACGCATGATTTCTTTCGCAACCTTGTATTCATACATTAGCATCAGCTCTACGAGCTCCCGAGTTCGATATAAAGCTTCATGTCGACGGTTATTATATATCCATTAAATGTACTTACATTGGCTTCGAGCGCTCAGCGAGTCTGTGAACAGTGCAGTGCGCTTGTGGCTTACGATCGCGGGAGGTTTGTGATTTCGTACGTCAATCTGATCACACTTAGATTGAAAAGATAACACAACATTCCCAATTGCATACTTCTCTTCCTTCCCTTCGTGCACGCACTACTAAGCAGAACTAACACCAGCAGCGCCCACGCCAGCAGCAACTTGAGGTGAAACTCCTCCCGACTGCAGAGGAGGACCACCCATTTGACCAAAGTTTGGTTGGTACGCGAGCTGAGCCGCTACCACTGGTAAAGGAATGAATAATGTTAGAATATCCCCCAGAAGAAACGGATGGCTGACGAGAAAAGGCTTACTCTGTGGACTCTGCATCTGACCTTGATACAAGAACGCCGCCTGCTGGTTTCTTCCATTTTGAGGATATCCATTGGCTGCTGCAGGACCAAGGAAAGGCTGGGGCATTCCAGGAGTGTACATTTGAGCTATAGACACAAGAAAGAAATATTTGAGTTTAAGTCCGCTGGTTTTAAAGCTGAAAAGATTGCTTACGAGGTGCACCTGTGTTTGGCAAGCCCTGAATAGGGAACTGACCTTGTTGAATGTACATTTGTGGTTGGAAGGGAACTCCCCCTGGCCCGTTGATTCGGGGTTGCTGGCCCATAGGCATACCCTATGAGTTGTCATTACTTTAGTATGCCAAGATAAGACTGGGGGAAAAGTAAATACTTACTTGAGCGTTAAACTGATACTGGGCAGCGTATGGGTATGGGAAAGCACCTCCTGGGTACATCTGCTGAGGCTGACCTGGCAAGTGTGGTGGTTGCGGTATTTGTTGTTGGTTGTGTTGTTGCTGAAGACTGCTGCTGTGTTGATTATTATGAGGGCCATTAGCATGACGATGTGGGCCAGATTCAGGAAGGTGGGGATGGCTGTCTTCTCCGCCGAGGTGAGGTTGGTGGACTTGAGGGATATGGGTACGGTAAGGTGGTCCACTGAAAGGCCAGTTTGGAGCTGAGAAAACGGGACATAACATCATAAATCAGCTACGGCGACCGAATCATCACAGCGAGAAGAAGCAGCACGTACCGTAAGAAGTAGGTTCGGCCATCTTCGAATTCTTATGAGGGCTGAAATCATCCCTCACATTGATCATACCCACTCCATGAGCCTTTCGAGGGAGCTTGTCTCGGAAAAAGGGATTCATGGTTACTTCAGGCTGAGCTGGCGCAGCGTTGTTAGTAAGAGGAGAGGTCTGTTGAGGAACTGTAACTGAAGGGCTTGGAGAAAGAGGCTAAGAAAAGGTGGGAAAGGTAGCCGACCCCGCACAAGGATCAGTATAAAGTAGCATTGTTAAATAAAGGGCCAGGCAACGCACCATATCTTTGACAGGAACTCGGGGGGATGGAGAAAGCGCACTGCCTGAAGGTTTGAATGCAGCAGCTTTAGGGTTTGGCTTGAAGACAAAGCTTGGAGCATTGACATTCAACTTAGTGGAGCTCGTTGGTGGGGCAGCAGCAGGAACAACAGAAGCAGCTACTAAAGCTGGAGATTCAGCAGAAGGAAGGTTGGTGTTGGCAGGTTTGGCAGGTGAGTCTGACTTTGTTGGAACGTTGGCCTTGAAAGGAGGAATATCTTGAATATTCATCGGAATTCTCTGCTTAATATTAGCTGGTGGTATAGGATCTTGAGCCAGAAGTTTGTGACGATTGGCAAAGCTTGTAGGAGGAATTTGTGAGGAAGGTTTACCCGGAGTGACTGGTGATCGGTTCAGAGCAGAGACGGCATCAGATTGAGCCTTTTCCACTATGGCTTTTTGCTTATCGCTGTCCTTGGCAAGAATAGGAACAAGATCCTGAGGTATGGGCGTCACCAGCTAAAGCGCAAGTGCGAGCCCAAGGAAATTTGGAAATGGCGTCAGCATTCGAAGTGCGTATCACTTAAGAACCTAAGAAAAGATTCGCAACAAACCTTGAACTCCTGACCAAACTGCTTAAGTTCCTTAAGTTTGTTCTCCTTCTCGTGCTGAAGCTCCTTCAACTTCTTTTCCTTTTCAACCTGAGTCTTTTGCGCCAGCTGCTTCTTCTTGTTTTCCATTCGTTGAGCTTCCGTCTTCACAAAGTTTTGGAAAGCAGAATGAGCGGGGATCTTTCAAGAATAAATTCAGCCAAAGTTAGGTATCATAAAAAAAAAGAAGCACGCAATGTGCAGGAAACTTACAGGAGCAGCACCATCAGCCTGAGTAGCACTGGCAGGTAGCTTCACGGTAGGAAGCGCGCTGACATCCTTCTCTTCGGCGGAGACCACCGGCACATCAACCTTGGTAACAGCTGGAACGTTTGAGGAGCTGCTTCGGGCCATTCCAAGTGACGCTGGAGCAGGTGAAGGCGACGGGGCGGCTGACGCTGGGGAATTCAAAGAAGCTCGCGGCACAGCTGGAGCGGTATGACTCCCTCCAGCTGCAGCTGCAGCAAATGATGGCCTAGAGAGAGCTTTGTTTGTTGGCGTCACTGGGATCGGACCTCCTGCAGCTCGACGAGCGTTCGGTGGAACATAAGCGTTCGGCGCTCGGACGACTCCCGAGTATTTGTCTTCTTCACCTAAGTCATTAAAGTCCTTGGCATTGATTTGTCCCCTTTCTTCGGCAATGTGGGAGTTGGTAGCAGCCGTCTGTGTTACGGAAAGAGCATGGCATGCAGAATCTCAGCAAATGACAAAGCAAAGACAGGTAATGTTGAGACTCACACCGTTGATTTCAGCTGCAAGGGCTGCAGCCTTTCTCTCTCTATCTTTATAGTCAGCTCCACTTCTATCCAACTTAGTGGTGTAAAGTTCCTCCTCGAAGTCAGACTTGACGCCGAATCTCTGCTCATTGGCTGCAAACTGGTCCCATTTCCCGCTCGAAGAAGATCCAAAGGTGTCTGCATCCGTTGAGCGAGCAGAAGGGGCTGGTGAAGCTGAAGCAGCTGGTGTGTGTGTGTCAGCCCAAGGAGTGAGGACACGCTCTCGACCAAATGCTGTTCCAGAGATGTCACTGTCGGTTCTGAAGCCTGAAAAACACCACATTCAACAAAACAAAAACAAGTTAGAAATAAGAGTTAGAGAGATATCAAGAATCGAAGCCAAATCGGAGCGAGGAGAAAATGAAGGTACATACCTTCTCGACCATTCCTACTGCCGTTAGAAGAATCTCCGTTGGCACCATTACGAACTCCAGACTTGACCTCGACGACATCTTTCAAACTGAAAGTCTTCTCTCGTTCTACTCCAGCACCAATGGCACCCACTTCTCTCACTAGCCTCAGAGTAAGGAGTTTTGGTCCTCCTTTGACAGATTCGAGAGTACCTTCATACGACTTCGAGCCAGCAGCAGCACTCAGAGTGACAGTCACCTTTGAATTCTGTGAAGGCGTAAATTTGAAATGCAGTGCCGAGTGAGTGGAAGTGAAGAAAACGATTGGTGCGGGTTGTGGGCTTACCGTCAGACGTGAGTATTCCGCTATAGTGGGATCGGTAGGCTTGCCCTGGTTGTCCTATCGTTTCAGAAAGAGTGTTATAAAGTCAGTATACGCCCTTCAGGCTAAGAACGGGCCACGAAGATAGCCTAGACTGACCTCAGTCTTTGGTTTTCCATCCTTCTCCTTCGACGCAGCCTGATTAGGAGGACGAACAGCGCTCACGATGGCTGGATCTGAAGTGATTTCGCTTGAAGGCTTCGTTGATGCAGACGCTGAGGGGGCTGGAGAGGACGCTGCTACTAGTGGTGCTGGTGTAGAAGACTTGGAAGGAATGTCCTTCTGATTAGAAGAAATGCCTTGTACAGGTGTATTTGGGCCTCTCCAACTACCGCGCCTTTTCAAGGACAACGAAAAGGGTCCCCAGTACAACAGCAAGGCAGCAAGGCAATAGTCAGCAGATAATACATACAGCAGGTGGACAGGGGCCATTGATAAGACCAGGCAATGGTAAAGAAGCCTTCTCACCTGCCATTAGGACCACTCCCTCCTCCTGCTCCTCCTCCCGGTGTCGCTGCACCAGAACCACCAGTGTCGGTGCGCTTAGGCTTCGCTCGACTGGCCGTCGTTGCCATCTACCAGTTCAAAGGAAGTGGAAAGGGTCAGCAACTCTTGCCTTGGGGGAGATTGAAAGAGTCCAGTTCCCTGTAGAACAGGGGCTGAGACGTGTGATTTCTGACGACTGCCCCTCAGAATACTCTAGCATTCTAACATGCAGTGGCTTACCTTGAGGGGAGATCTGGCTCCTAAGCTCTAGTGATAGAGGGAGCAGCCGTTGAAGGGTAAAGTCAAGTCCAGAATGCGCGTGACGGCATGGCTGAATTTCTCATTTTTTCGACCTTTTTTCTATTGATTTCGTCCCTTGTGTACAATAATATCTGCGGTAGTATATTTATGCTAGGGAGGAAAGGGTAATGTGGTTTAAATGGCTCAGAAAGAAACAGAACGTTGTGCATTGGATTACGTGCAATGTGCGATTTAACAGTGCATCTCGCTATCACCAAAACCATCCTGAAAGTCTCCCATTCCCACCCTGCGAGAGTCCAGGGATAAAGATAGAACTTCCTCCTAGCAAACTTCCTCCCAGCACTGACGCCGCTGCTGAAACTGGTCTGATCAAGCTCGAGTCCTGTCGAGAACAGCAAATACATCAGTGGGTCGGCGAAGCTTCGCACAGTTAGGAGAAGAGACGTAAAACACATCGACTCACATACACTGATGGAGTAGGTTGGGTGAGGGAACCGACGCTCAAGTGATAACCGCCCATTGACTCCTCCAACTCCTTTTCCAAGTTCAGCCTCGACGACGAACCAGCTTTGGTATTTGTTTCCTGATTCTCTTCCTTATCAGAAAGAGAATCATACCTTTCCTTTTCGAAGACTTCTCTGGCACCCTCCAATGCTGCAAGTTTCTTTTTCAAGTGAGCGATCTCGCCATCCAGATAAGTTGTCGCGAGCACTTTGAAGTCCTCGTTCTTTGTATCGTGATAGTGACTTGTTTCACTGCAAAAAGGTCAGTCCTACTATCCATTTATACTGAGTATGGTAAGGAGACTAATGGGTACAACAAAGCTCACCTCATTGTGCTGTTCAAGACAGTCTCACATCTCTCCGCCATCTCGACGGCTGCTCTACCGGCACCTTCAACCATACTCTCCCTAAATTCCTCCTTGTTTCTATTAAGTGATTCGCTGTCGAGATCTAGCTCTGTGTTGACATCCGCATACCGCGTGAGAGTGTCACGATGGGTTTCGATCACAGGTGCGTACAGCAAGTCAGGATGGGCGACGTCTTTGAGTGCTTCGGATATCCTGAGAGTTGTTATCTTGGCCTGGAAGGAAAGGTTTAAATCAACGTTCCTTGGAGCACTCATACGAAGAAAACTCACTTGTTCAGCCTCGATCTCACTGACCTCTGCCAGCGTCTCAGCCAATGTTCTGATCCCTTTCGTCAACTTCTTGCATTCCAAACAGCTCTCATGCCAACACCAAACCCTGTCATGCGCTTGATCTGGCTCTACGATGGAAGCCAATAACGAGGTGGGTGGTGATGGAGGTATTAGGCCTGGGTGAGACATTAAGGAGTTGGGACTGGAAGGCTTTGATGTAATGAGGGCAGTCAGAGCGAGAGCCAGTGACTTATGATGGTTCGCGGAGTCTAATGGTGGTAATAGAAGACATAATTAGAGGAATGTGACATCAACCGCAGTAGACGTCGTTTACCCCTCATTATTTGTCTGCCTCTGCTCTGCACTGCACGAAGCGACTCGACACTCTTTGCAACTGCCTTCACATATACCACAAACCTCTCCATCTGTGACGTAGCATCCTCAATATCCAAGTTGAACTCTGGATGGAAGACATTCGCGTAGAAGAGCGGACCAACGACTGGACTTTCCGCCAGAGCAGGTGCTAACCTCTTCCACTCGCCTTCTGATTCACAGCTGAAAAACCCAACAATGGCATCAGAGTATCTCACCACTGGATGTCTGACCACCCTCGCTAGCCACCTCTCTAACTCGCCTCGTCGCGCTTCGATGAATCCTTCTCCAAAACGACCAACGTAGACCTTCTCTGGTAGAGGTGGGAGAGCGAGACCAGGAAACTTCTTCCCTATGAGCTGAGACAGTGAGACAAAATTTGAGAAGCGACGTTCGACGGTAATTTCCACAGGTGTTGAGCCGTTTGTGGTGGGAAAGGTTGACGTGACGAGGTAGATGATGAACTCTGTGAGGCCGACGTGTGATTTGCGTTTTGATGGCGAATGTACCCTTACTTGAAAAGGGGCTGATTTAGCCCTCCAGGATGGACCATCTGAAATATAGTGAGTATCTGATTCTCCCACACCGCTATGGACTTCAGCCCCCATTTCCTCCTCTTCCTGATCAGTCGATGCAGCAGTTGAAGCTGATGGCAGCTCTTCATTCTTTCTTATTAGGGACAAAGGTGGTACGGTTCCATTCAGGATGTAGGATTCAGCACCAGATGTGACGAAAGTTGAGAATCGGTTCAACGCTCTGCCTTTCAGTAGACCTTCGCGCAGGGACTGATGTTTTGACCCGGTTTGTTGAGGCAACAACCGAGGCGGCGCTGAGACTGGAAGGTGAGGTAATGGAGTGTACTTGAAGAGGACAAACGTTAGTCGATGCAGTCAATCTTGTGGAAGAAAGTAAAAGACAGCTCACAGAAATGTACGATTGAGGAACCAAACCTCTAATGCCGGTGGATACGTCAAGTGCCAATAACCAGCCAGAGGTAATTCTGTCTGCAAGAGTCTCGGGGCTTCCAAATAGTTCTGGCGGAGAAGGAGGATAAATGGGGTGAATGACGAGTAGTGGTGTCCTCGCTGTCAGTCGTCTAAATCCAAACGTTCATGAGTTGTGCAGTGTATGCGCAATAATTTAGGAATGACAACCTTCTTACAGTTCCCCATTGGTCTCTACACCTTCAAAATCATAAAGCATCCAAGCTTTCTTTGGTTGAGATAGAGCTCTCGCTGACTCAGAAGCCCCTGGAGTAGCATCACCACCCTCAGAGCTATCTTCTCCATCTGAATCACTCCCAGTTCTCGTGTTGCATTCCTTCCCGTCTTCTGAATCGGAAAGATTAGTTGCTGGAGTAGCTGGCAAAAATGAGAATAAGTTGCTGATCCGTTGGCTGGTATCGAACCCGACTGGTTTCGTGGCTCGAGAAGGGATCTCCGGCGCCATGGCTTAGAGTATCAACTGGTTCAGCGATGCTCTGAGAGAAATATCAGATGATGATGGTTGGAAGTAAGAGAAGTCCCCTGGCAAGCGTCCCCTGAGAGATTCAGGGGTGCTGGTGGTTTGCCTTACCCCGCGCGCTCGACCTTGAATCGAAGAGTTCAGTATGAAAATGTGGGCCATTGATGCCTGCCCTCACGGGATTAACCCCATACAGACGTCGAATCCGGGGTTTTCTTTGACAATGACAAATGGAACATTGGAAGAGTTCAGAAGATGCCGTTTTCAGGTTTTGCACCACAAAACTGCGATCGACCGCGAAGAAGCAAGCTTTGTTGCCTCTACCTTCAAGTGCTCTAGTTATTTTTCCTGGAGTGAGTCCAACTACCCTCTTGACTGGATTCCACTTCCGAATTTTAACGGAACACCGTTTGTTTGGAGGCCAAAATCGCAGTATTGGGCCCACACCAGCAAGTTGGTTTTCACCTCAGGAAATGTCGAGAAAATCACTCTTCAGGCCGTGTATAGACCTTCACTCAGGCTCAGTCGTCCAGATTGTTGGCGGAACCCTAGATTCTGACAGACCAGACCAGCTCAAGACGAATTTTACATCGACGTAAGTAGAAGAGCCCATTCAATTATCTGTGAAACTGGATCCTCACTTGCCCTTTTACGTTGACATCGGCTGGACGGCGCTGTTCACGTAGTAAATCGCCCTCATCCTTTGCAGATCTATATCAAATCCATAGTCTAGAAGGTGGACATGTTATCAAGCTTGGTCCTGGGAACGAGGAGGCTGCCAAGTCGGCGGTAGCAGCTTGGAGAGGTAAGTTTCGTATTGAGTCTGTCACCATAATGTTAATAAGTGCTTATAACTTCTATAATTCCACAGGACATCTACAGATTGGTGGTGGTATCACTGAAGCCAATGCTGTGGAGTGGCTGGAGAATGGCGCTAGCAAGGTTAGCAATCTAATCACTTCCTTCTGGGAATTGCGAAGTCTAACTAACACCGAACTGAACCCCCTTTCACTAGGTCATTGTTACTTCATATCTATTCCCATCGTCTAAGTTTGCGCTCGACCGTTTGAAGGCGCTGTCGAAACTGGTTGGCAAAGATAAGCTTGTCGTGGATGTTAGGTAAGCTCACACCACACTTGTAGTCCTATTTCTGGCTCTAACACCTGCTAACACTATTGTCCATTTCTGGCACTAGCTGTCGAAAACGAGGTGACAAGTGGATCGTCGCGATGAACAAGTGGAGGGACTTGACGGACATGGAGGTCAACAAAGGTTCGTTTCACTCACTATTTTTTCGACAGCTCTGGCCTGTACTTATCCAGCTTGTTCGTTTTATTAGAATCTTTGGACTTGTTTTCCGAGTACTGCAGGTGAGAGCCCCCCTACTACTCATTTCGCCCCGTTTCTTCTCACTGACGCTTTTGCCGCTCACTTTTTTACTTCAGTGAATTTTTAATACATGCTGCCGACGTGGAAGGGCTTTGCCAAGGAGTGGATGAGGAACTCGTTATTAGTCAGTCACATTATTTAGCCTGACGCTGGGTTTCATGTCAAATTGACCACCTAACCTGCTCTAGAACTTGGAGAATGGGTATCGATCCCCACGACATACGCAGGTGGTGCCCGAGCGCTATCAGACCTTGAGCTTGTATCCAATCTTTCGAACGGCAAAGTGGACTTGACATACGGGTCCGCTCTGGATATCTTCGGTGGGAACAAAGTGAAGTTCGATGAGCTGGTCGAGTTATCGAAAAGAAGTCGAAGGGAGAATGTTGCGGCTGGATTTGCAGCTTGAGTAGGAGAGAGAGGAGACGAAAGTGTCGATCTTCCAGTGAGGAGAACTTGATGGTCGCTAGATGGACAGTAGATTCCTTAGATACACGGTCATAGGGTTTTGGGTGGAAATTTTGCTTTGGCTGAAATATGTTGTACAAATTGATGGTTTTTGAACTTGACGGTTGATGTAAAATGAAGTAGTAAAAGAAAAATGCCTACTACAGAAAGTGGTATTTGGAAGAAAAAAAAAGAAAAATTATGCAGCTAGCATAATTAAACAATAAAATGACTGGACCGGGAATCGAACCCGGGGCTGGCGCACGCAAGTGGAGAAGATCCAACATATGGCAAGCGCCAATTTTACCACTAAACCACCCAGTCTTGGATGTTGTGGGTGTCAGAAGCAAAAATAATACCAAATAAATCACTTTTCAGGATTTCCTCATGTTGTTCATCTCATTCAATCATATTACATCTTCAAGTAATGTAGAACAAACAGAATGGTGGAAAGATATGGATGCCAATCAGCTTTAAATGAATGCTCCCCCGCTGACTGATGTCTTTGTTTTGCAAAATCTTAGTTTACGGCCCCGTAAGAAATGTCAAGCAGGAATACAGAAATGAAATATAAAGTAGGATATCATGATGCTTCTAGTAGGGGTATGCTCAAAGAATACAGCATTTATGAAGTGTCTAATATGGCGAGTTTCTCTACTGGAGGAAAGAAGTCGGCGTTAGCATTGTAACGGCAAGAATATGAATGCAGTCAAACTTACCCGCTTCTTTTCTTTTTCTTTCTTATTCTCCGTTTCCTTGACGTCTGAATGAACCTCCTTGAGGGCGGTGACCACCAGCTACTCCTCTTCCTCCTTTTCCTCCTCTGCCACCGCTTCCATGGCCTCCTCTTCCCCCACCACCTCCTCCACCAGAGGACTTACCTGGCAGTTCAGCAACAATGTTGAAGCCGGAAACGCCCTGAAGAAAAAGAAAGATAGACCCATCAACGATTGTAACGACAACTGCAATACAACCACTGACCTTGAGACCCATCTTGCCAATAGTTTGCTTCATCATTGGGGGAGGAGTCCTACCGTCTCCATTTCCTTTGTATCGAAGAATATTCAAGGCGTAGTCGTTGGAATGAGAGACAAGTGCCTCTGGAGAGAAACCCATTCCTTTAGCGTTGCCCTTGAAGTACCCAACATGCGCACCGTAGACTTGAGAGAGGGTCAGAAGAGAGCGTCAGTAAGTGTACAAAAATTATCTTAGGGATACTGACCTTGACTTTTCAGTTCATCATCTATGTTATCCAGCGCTTGATTCACCAGAGCCAACTGATTGGCAAGATTGGGAGTTTCACCTTCCATCGGCAACAACCCAAAGTTCTTGACTTCTTTGTTCTGAAGGAAGAACTTCTCGTTCGGCCACAGCAGCAAGGTTCCACTTCCTTCAGCACCAGCTCGAGCAGTTCGTCCTAATCGATGGAGATACTGATCTCCAGAAACAGGAGCATTCATTTGAATGACAAAAGTTACACCTGGGATGTCGATACCACGAGCACTGACGTCGGTCGAGAAAAGGATACCTGTCTTGGCTTGGTGGAAAGCCTCGTTAATTTTGGTTCGAGCTGATTGGCTGAGACGAGAATGGATGCAGAGTACATTCTCAACGTTGGCCTTCTCATAAACTGCTGCTGCTATTTGGGTTGCTCTAGCGGTAGGCAAGAAACACATGACTGTAAATTGTTGCAAATTGTAATCAGCAGCCATCAATATACAAAACTCTCATAGGGACTTACTTTTCCATGCTTGAGGGGAAGATCTTTGCTCATCTTGGATAAGCTTCAGTCCCAATGGCAGCATCAGAGAAGGTTCAACGTAAGCAAATCTCTGGTTGACTCTTTTGTGGGTATGCTGATCTTCGGGCTTTAATGTTGATAAGCTCTTATATCCATGGAGCAAGACCGCTTCTGCTACTTTCTTGACGTCATTGGGAATGGTTGCGGAAAAGAATAAGGTTTGACGAGGGTGAGTTTGCCTAGATGGGAGAGAGTCATTGATTCTGAGGATGTCTCTTTGGAAGCCCTGTTGCATGAGCCTGTGAAATTCGGTGTTAGACACCGATGGAATGTAAGAGAGTTTGACTACTCACTGATCAGCCTCATCGAGGACCAAAAACTTTATACCTTCCAGTCGGCCTTTGCAGTTGTAGTTATCGATCAGGTCTAAAGTCCTACCGGGAGTAGCAATCAGGATATCGGATTTTTTGTTGGCAAGGTTCTTCAAGTCTGTCTGGACATTGGTACCACCAATCAACGTAGTTACGCCGATATCAGTCTAGAAAGAGACAGAGAGTCAGCACAACTGTAGAAGGCCGTACTCAAAGATAACGCAACCTACTCCTTCGATCAACTTGCGTGCAGCATCTGCAGTTTGAAGTGCGAGTTCCCTAGTTGGTGATAGAACCAGCATCGTTGACTGTCCTTTTGGAGGACGTTTTCCGGCAAGAAGACTTTGAACTGCTGGGATCAGGAAGGCGAGTGTTTTTCCTGTCCCAGTCTTCGCTTGAGCCATGATGTCTTCACCAGCGAGAATAGGTCCAAGAGTAAGTGCTTGCACTATATCGTACCAGCGTGGAAAGGTTATCTGGTCAGATATTGCAGGCTTAGTACTCGAGCGACACTAGACCAACCTTCAGTGCAGTGTTCAAACTTGATCCTTCTGATGAGCTCTGTGCCGATTGGGAAATCACTGAATTTCTTATCGCTGAGATGACTGGATCCGGACAAGAAAGGAGCCTGGGTCGCAGTGGAAGGGCCCACGGGTATGACAGGCTGGATGTTAATTTCAGCTGGTGCAACCTGTAAGCAAAACCAACCAATGTCAGTTTATGTCTGAGACCAGCTTCCGAGCAGCTTGATGTTTCTTATCACAAGCCCATTTCCGAGAAGACACGTACATGATGAGCAGGTTGGGCTACCTCATGGCGATCTAGTCCACCAGCGAATCCACCTCTACCACTCTGAGTACCTCCTCGTCCTCTGAAACCACCGCTATTCCCACGACCCCGAGATCCTCCTCTATTTGGTCCTCCGTTAGTTCGGGGACGTTTATGGGCTGGTCCATCTGAAGTAGGGGTTGAAGACATTGCTGCTACTGTCGAGACTAATGAGCGGGAGTGAAATAGTGGACCTGAGGTGCGGACTGAAGATGTAGAGAGAGGAAAGACTAAAGTTGAATTTGAACCTGAAAGAAACCACTTCAGCATCCACTTTTTCTTCAGAAAGCTGAAGTTTGAACGAAACTTTTCGCAGCTCGAAGTGGACGGTGGCAATGAACTTGGAGTAACTAAGATAGTCAAAAGTATCAATCACGCCGTTATAGGGAGCTTCTGACTCTAGGTAGTTACCGACCTTCTACTGGTCTTTTGGAGTGAATTCAATCGGTCTACTTCACGATCAAAAACAAAAAGCTGGAAAATGCTCTTCTAACTTAAAACAAACCGCACAAAATCATCGCCACCACTTCAAGGAAAACGGTTCTAGTTTTCAAAAGCTTTCGGACAAATAAGTGGACTGGGTGGTTTAGTGGTAAAATTGGCGCTTGCCATATGTTGATCTTCTTCACTTGCGTGCGCCAGCCCCGGGTTCGATTCCCGGTCCAGTCATTTTTTTGTTTGTTATCCACGTCGTATCTGATTATCTTCCTCTTTCGGATGATTCGAAAGGAACTTTTTCCTGCTTCAACCTTTAGGGATGGAATCTGCATTTGAATCTCATATATTAGCAGGTTTGAACTTGGAAATTTCTGATCTTGCTGCCGGAATGAGGCTTGAAAGATGGCGCTGTAGCTGATTATCGGTGCCGTTGGGTAGGTTCCAGCTCGGCTGCGGCACGATTGGTTCAACAGAACTGTAATTAATTCTGTAAGTGTAGATAATGCATGTTTTGTGGACTTCAGGTTGAATAAGGGGTTTCCAAAAACTGAACGCGAAGTGAGAGCACTGGAATGCTGAAGCACAATTTGAACAGACACCGCTACACTGATATGAAGACGCCAGCGGCCTTGTTCTACAATCAAACCTATCAAAATACTTTCGTCACTGCTGTGTGGCCTTTCACTTGTTGATTTGGCCTGATTCACTGTCGGTCTACGGGTTGGGTGAGGTGACAGGTCACTCGCTCGATGAGCAGAACGCAGCACCAGGAGTCTAGAAAAGCTTTCATTTTCCATCTGGAATGATACCATACGGTGTACGAGCCATTTTGGCAACGTTTGTAAACCGGACCGTTCGTCGACAGCCTTTGTTCGGTAGTCCCTCTACTGATCACCTCCTCTTGAACGGCTGGAGAAAAGGAGAATTTGGTTACACAGAAAACAAAAGGAGCGCTCATGTTATCGTTTTGGATAAGCTTGAAGAGGAGATGGAAGTGAATATCAAAATAAGAAAGAGCACAAGTAGCCATTAGCTTGTTCCGGTTTCTTCGAAGCTGAGCTCTTCTTTTCTCGATTCCATCTTCCTTCAAATATCCTCTTCCCTTCGGGCCCCACTCGACTCGAACAATCGTCCTATCAGCCTTCTTGTTCTTCCTCAGTCTCCCCAACCCGTTCTCCACCGTCCAGTCC